>JAFFZR010014827.1:0-11344 GCA_018397195.1 Lethrus apterus | reverse complement strand
GTAATGAGTGGCCGGCTTTACACGTGCAGGGGCGAATTACTGCAAATACCCTAAGTAAAATTTTGATAACAGCTATTTTGTCAAAGACTGCTCATAATTGTACATATCTGAACACCGTTTCTTTTTTATTGAATTATTAAAATTGCAACTTAAATTCAAGTTTCAATTTCAAATTCAATTTTGTGTTTTAATTTTGAATTTTGTAAATAAAATATTTATGTCCGCCTGTAGGTCCATTAATTGTCTATATATTGCAGTTATAAGATTAAATATGTAATTTTGTTGCAAATTTTTATCTCGATGATCGATGTTTTTTTTTTTAATTACATTTTTGCATAGCTGTCTAATTCAAAGTTTCACTCTTTTTTTCCTCCCGTTTACTACAATAATTATTTAATTTATCTTAACGCATTGATTTACTTGTTTGGGTTTCTGAACTTGAACAACCATAGTTTTTCTGATTCAAAACTTTTATGAAAAAAAATTGTTCTTCAGAATCAGTGGCGCCCCGGTATATCCTTTCCAACTGAACAACCCCACTCACCAGAGCTGGCCCGAAACCTTTTGTATTGTCACACATATCAGTTCAGAAATCTTCGTCCCCCCTTTTTTTTATTATTATTAGCGATTTGGGAAAAAACCGTGACAACGTATAATAAATATGAGAATTAAACAAACCGTATTGTGAACTAACAATGTATGTAAATTAATCATCTTCTAAAATGTAAGTTTGTTTCGTCATAAAGTTCATCATTTAAAATGTACGCCTCCTTTTTGAGCGAGACACAAGACTAATAACCTCGAATTACGATAATTACGAAGAGAGGACGTTGCGTAAAAAGTTTCCCAAGGATCAGGCATCAAGACAATATACCGATAAATAAATCTCAATGACGAAGTATACAAAAAAGCTGCTCGATCCGCTTATGTAACAATGTAATTAAAGCTCGGAAACAACGTCATTTTTAATTAATAAGTTGGCGGGTCTAGATAATTTTGTATGTCACAAGCTGCGTCCACACCAGGCGCACGGGCTCGTGCGGCAGCCTCGATGTGCCGCGAGCCGCACATCGAGGCTGCCGCTTGGCGCCTCAGTAGTTTACCGGGAAACACAGAGGCGAGCCTCGTGAGGCAGGCCGAGCCATGATGAAACTTTTCCGTAACAGCTACCTAACAAACAACTACACATCTGCAGAATTGCTACGCGAGCCGAAACCACCGTCCACATCGAACGAACACCGCACACTGAGGCACCTTTGAGCGCGTCCCGATTACCGACAGCCGACGGCTCGACCCCGAGGATAATCGTTTTTATTGCATTTTAAAGACAAACCTTTAAATAATGGACACAAAATAATTAAAAATCTATATACCGGGTCGCTAAAAAGTATGGATACAGTTAAATATTATGAAAACTATTCATCAAAACTTGTTGAAATTTGGTACATGGTTAAAAGTATTTAAATTCCATCAGCTAAGACGTTTTTCAAATTTCTATCTTCATTTGTTCTGGGGATACAAGGCTAAGTTGATTTTTTTTAAATGGCACGAAGGGTCAAATTTATTTTTTTTGAAAATTTCTGTGATGTAACACATGCATATCTTATTTTAATAGAAACTTTAAAAAAATTATCGAACTAACAAAATTTTGAAAAATTTTAAATTTTTGTTAGCCTTGGAAATATACCAATTAAAGATATTATAAGTAGTGTTGGAAACGCTATTTATAATATTGAATCTAATACACAAAACATTATAAGAAACAAAATAGTCAATATTGTTACAAATTTTAAAAATCGATATAATATCAATAATAATAATCCATTTACAAAATTATTCCAAGAAACAAAAAACTTGTTTGGCATGTGTACCTATTAATAAAACTAATGATATAATAAATATTTTTAATTCATACCGCACACGTTTAAATTTCACTTTAGAAACGGAAAGAAATAACAAACGACACAATATTTCTAGATTGCACAATAAAAATCAAACTCATTTTGATTGCCTCAATATATTGCGCAATCTTTCAATATGATCCACAGACGGTCAATATATTGTTCAATATTCCTTATTGTGCAATATAATGACGTAAATATTGACCGTCTAGGGGCCGCTTAATAGTCTTGTTGATCAAGGTATAAAATTATCTCATGCAAAATTTAGAAAACAAAATTTAGATAAAATTAAAATTTTTTAAACAATAATAACTATCCTAATTCATTTTCTAATAAAGTAGTTAAACAAAGAATTCATAAATTATATACCTAATAACAATTCAGAAAAAAACAAATATGTATTAATAATGATTTAAAATACGCTTCTTTTCCATATATAAAAGGATTATCTGAAAGAATTAAAAACATTTTAAATACACACTCAAAATAAACTTGTAACATATCTACTAGTTCATTAGTCGTATTTTCCATTTTGGGATGGCTGATAGTAAAAAAACGAACTTCTTTCGACACTTGGAAACGTCAAATAAGCGACGCAGTTTTTTTACGCTTGCTTAATTATTATCACAAATTGATTGCTAAAGAGAATTTCGGATTTAACAGCCTATTAGCTCAAACCAGTTTTTTGCATTTTTTGCAAAAATTTCATAGTATAACCCTACTAAAAGTTTATACCGGTGAAAAGTACTTAAAATGCTCTTCATTCTCTACAAGAATACACAAAACAAATTATATCGAGCAATTTTAAAAAATTGTCGGTGACGTCACAACAACTGCATGAAGGTGTTTAAAAAAGATTTTTTTGTCGCCAAATTGTAGCTAAGACTGTCCAATTTAATAATATATATGGTTTGTTGGTGATTAAATCACAATTGAAGTCGCTATAGTCTTGGCACGTCTTGGGCCCGTTTTGTAGAACGCACTGGAAACTAGAACGATACCAAGGTCGTTGACGATTGGTGAATTAAACAGATTCGTTTCTATTGCGCAACTGGAGACTTATGCGCGTCATTTTTTAAATAAAAAATATACCGCCAACCTTCGATGTTATAAATACTTTCTGCAAATCATTTAAAATGTCAAAGTCGAATGTTGGATGAGAATAATAAGAACGACTATAAATTCATATAACTACAAGCATACAAATTTGTTTATTGCTTATTAAAAATCACCCCACCTGTCGCCGAGCATGAGTTTTGATGTGGGTGGAGTATCAATGTGTACCTATGTACAGTCTAAATCAAAATTAATGTCATAGGGAAAATAAAGTTAGGGTCTTAGTATGTACATCTTCTTTAAAGGATTGCGGGCGTTTGTTTACTTGACCGAAACCGCAATAAAATGTAAATATAACCCATTATAGTGTGCCGAGCTTTTAAAATTCGAAAACTTATCCAAGTTCGATTAAATGCGTATAATTTCTTACCTTTCCTACACATATATAATATTCTTATTCAAATTTATTTCTGAAATAAAATTGTTATATTTGTTTTTTGAGTATTTTATATAATTTGTACCCAAGAATTAAATATAAATATCATTTCTAATTTAATTGACATAAAATACATGCATGAAATATTATCCTTTTAATCATGCAAGTTTGAGACCTTCCAGGCCGATTAACTGATTTCCACACATTCACGTTGATTAGGTCTTTCCTGGGTGGAGTCGCTCTGAAAGGTTGATTAGAAAAGAATAAAATCGTCAAAAAAAATGGCGCTCCCAAATTCGTTCCAAGGAGCATTGTGAAACGTTAACTGCCGATCAAAATATTCTTGTAATATTTGATTAGTGATGAGCTTATACAGTTGTAAGTTACTTTACCTAATTATACGCAAAACAGAAAATTATGATACATACAGGACCTTCCGTAAATAAGTACAGATATTTTAACTGGTGATAGTTGACCTTACCCTAAACGCAAATCTGCAAAAACGACGGTCCTGTCTTGAATTAAAATTTTTTTAATTTGTTTTAATTTTCTTAGTGGGCAAACGTTCTCGCTCCGTACCTGCGCTCATTCGAATGTGCTGCCGACAATTGACGCCAGTGTGCGCTAGTTACACTACATCAAGTGCTGCCACCGCGTTGACATATTTTATCCATACGTAACATAACCGTTAACTCTGATTTTTAGAAGAAAATGCTTGTCGTATTTCTTTAAACTATATCAAAACAATGTTCTGTTGTAATGAAGTTGTACGAGTTAGGTATATTACGCTGTTATTCTGTCTTTCAACGTCTAATTGCTTAATTGCACCGTTGTAGTAAAGTTTTTAATGTTGGACACCAACTGTCAACGGCTGTCAAAACAATGACAACTTCGTTCGTAATGGCTGATACACAATTTATTTTCGACCTACTTTCAGGTCGATAAAATGAATTTTCATAACTATCGAAGAATTTTAAATCTAATGCAATCAATCAGAATATGTATGGTTATTTTATAATTATATAATTTGAAATCAAGCTATTTATTTTTCTTGATTCAGTAATTGGGAAACAGCCTTAAGCATTCATATCTTAATAGCGTCGGCTTACAGTCGACCAAGAAAATATTCGGCGCAGAGCAATATTGTACTGGCTGACTGCAGTAGTCAGGGCCGGAGTCAAAACTATAAAATTGTTTTTCTGGAACATCGTTCAATGTAGGACCGCCGTTTTTGCACATTTTAGGTTTAGGCTATGGTCAGGTATCACCTATTAAAATATCTATACTTATTTACGGAAGACCCTGTACATTTCGATTCAAATTGCCCATTACCACATTTCCGTTTTCAACGTTACATAGAGGTAGTTTTTTACAGTCGATTGTATCAGTTCCTCTTAGTCTATTATAAACTCTTATAAATAAAGCGCGGATATTCAGACACATTTCATTTTTTTGTGGATTAAACCATAGGCGCGCAACGAATAATTTGACCTTATTCATATTATTTCGGTTATAATCAAAAATTAATATATTTTTTCGTTAAATTTTAACCAATAATAATATTCAAGATTCAAATACACATACGGATATTGTAAAAATTATTTTAAATTTTATTTTAAATACAATAAGTTGATAAATACGAGTTACGCCGATGTTCCAAAAAAAAAGAAAACATCGCTCGCAGGCTAGTTTACCAGTGTAATTCCCAGTACGATTTCACTAATAATACGAGGAGTATTCATGTGGCGAACTGTAAACTAGTCCGGCACATGGTCGAGGCCTAAACCTGTTTGCGGCATATTTATATTAACATATGAAATTTTAGTTTCATTTATTTTATTGATGTGCCGCCTTCATTTTATATTTTTGAACATGTGTCTCTTAGTCCGCAGCTTACTTATAAAGATTATGTGCTTGGGTGTCTATTTTTGAACAAAACGTGTGTCAATTTATACCAATTTGAACGATATTAAACTATAAGAATTGTTGATACATGAATTGTTTTTGTTTGCCAGAAAAGTTAGCCACTAGTTTTTTTGTAAAATTTTAAATGATAAAGTTTTTCCACCTTAAAAATAAAAACCAATGACAATGGTTGCAAATAATTTAGAAAACAACGTAAGAAAGAAAGATGTACATACATATATCTTTGACGTTGACAGTTGCATGTTAGAGGACACTTGTTAAGGTTAAGAAATTTCCTAAAAGTCGTACACTGAATCCAAAAAGCTGGTTAGGTTTTCATTAAAATTATTTACTGTATAGGTAATAACAACAAAGAATCAATACAAGGGCTGAAAATTAGATGCTGGTTGTATCTGAATGGAATAAAAAAGATCTACTATAAATCGTGTTAATTGTAAAAGTACATTTAATTTAAAAAACGTAAGTCAATAAATTATATAAACCCATAAGCGAATGGATTATACTGTGAAGGAACGTGTTCATATAATTAAATTTCCGTTCCATTTATTTTTAATGCATTCACATAAAAGAAAATTGAATCTAAAAACGACACGCATATATTTTACCCTACTTAATTATATTAGAATTAATAAAACCCCTACGTACACACTGCTGTGTATATTACATGCAGTGGGTGTATAAAAATGACAGTTCTCTGTCATCAAACGCTCCATAAATCTTTTCGATGGCGAATGCACCTGTTTCATTCCGCTGACGTTTTAACACTTCGAAAACTCAACAAGCAAAAAACCAGTGAGATTGTTACTCAAATTCAAATTTTTTGGTTTGATCCATAATATCTAGAGATACTGATCCTATCGATGAAATGTTTTGCCTTGTTCTGCACGTCACAATGAAAGGATACGAATGTAATATTTATTTTAGATTTGTTGTTTAGCCTCAATTCAAATGTAACAACTTTTAATACTGTAAATTCTTTTTAAAATTTGAAATGTTATTATAATGAAAAATCCTAATTGCCAACATTTATGGTGTGTTCAATACAAATAAACATTTTTGCAAATTCAATAAAACATCTTTATATTTCGTATTTCTTTGATTCATTTCATATACAACTGAACACAATAAATTATTATCAATATTATTATACGTGATGGTGTCACGATACCGTTAGTCAATGACTTATGTGCACTTCTCGCTGTAAAGGACAAAGGCACTTCTATCGGCATGTGTAACCGACCCTTGCAGATGAAGGCTTAATTCTCACGAATAAAGCAAGGACGGACCAATTTCGGTTGAAAATGCACGGAAATTTTATACAATGAAAGTAAGTGAACCACAGACAGTTTGTTGTATTTATTTTCAACGGTAAGCAGGGCGATAACAAGTGATTATGAAATGTGTTCACTTGCAATTAGCGTGTTCGTTGTTTAGATACCATGGTGTAAGATGAACGAATACTTTTGCATTCAGTTTACAACCGAGCCAAGAATTTTGCAATTACCACTTTAATATTAGAAAGAAACATATAGTAGGGACCTTGCAAATATTTTTTTATTTTACTAATTCGTTTTCATAATGGTCTCTCCTGGTTCCAAAGTGGAAAGTTTGTTTTATTTCCGCTCCGTAAAAAATCTCAAATATCTGGAAAATTACGAGTCAGAAAATTAACATTGAAAATCCAGTGATACATAAAAGTGAAAAGAATATAGTGTAGCGAAGACAAAAAAGTAAGTAAATACGCCATATTAAAACGCATAGGAAGACGTATTATTAGTTCTTTAATGTACTAATAGAGAAAGAAGATCATATAGAACAAGTAGCGGGAAAATATACCATACATAAAAAAACAAATGACAATGGATATAGTCTATACAATCTAGCACCGCGGACTAATATGATAATAAGCTCTACAAAATTCAACCACCCCAAAATGCACAAAGTAACTTGGACTTCACCAGACCAAAAAACGCACAATCAAATAGACCACATACTCAAAACAAAAAAGAAATATTCAACAATAAAAGATGTTAGAACATTCAGAGGAGCAGACGCAGACTCTGCCTACTTTAAAGCAAAAAATCAAGAAGGTTAGAAGACACAATAACATGCAACATAAATGGGATGTAAACAAACTAAACTGCAGCAAAGTAAGAAATAAATATGCAGAAAAAGTGAAATCAGAATTGAGCATTAGACAAAGAAGCAGAATGGGACGTCATTGAAGAGAGTATAAAGATAGCGGCGGAAGAAAGGGTTGGTTAGAACAGAAAAAAGTGAAAAAAGTGGAAGAATGGAATGGTTCGTAGTGATGTAGCAAAAAAAGGTACAAGCAAGAATCAGATGGTTGAGGACAAATAAAGCAGAGGCTAAAGCGCAATATAAAGATTTAAGAAAACAAGCTAAAAAACTAATAAGAAAAAGTAAGAGAGATTGGTTAGACAAAAAGCTGAAAGAAATAGATAAGGAAAGAAATAAAAGAAATACAAAATACTTTTACAAGAAAATTAAAGAGCAAAACAAGACATACAAAGACAACACAAAAAAAGGAATAAAGAATAAAGAAGGTGTAGTAGTTTTGGAAGACTACAAACAAGCTGGGTAGACCACTTCAAGGAATTACTCATTGACCCAGGAGAAGAAGCAGAAATATTAGAACAGGAAGAGAGAGAGACATAAAAGCTGAGCCAACAAGAGAAGAGATAGACAGGCCATGGGGAAAAACCGTAATAGGAAAGCACCGGGAAAAGACGGAATTAACATTGAACTTATTAAATACGGGGACGATGAACTGAAAGAAAAATCTTATCTATCTTATTCAAAAAATTTGGAGAGAGGAAAGAATGCCGAAAGAATGAGATATAGGGGAAGTGATAACGATTCAGACGAAAGGAGATCAGCAAATGTGCAAAAATTATAGAGGAGTAACACTCCTTAATACTACGTACAAAATATTATCAAACGTAAGATCATGAGTACTGAATTTTTGTCGGAAAGATTTTCATTTATGGGCAGTGGTTGCTTGGCAATTAAATGAGACCAATCTGACGAAAAGAGCATCTTTTCCAAAGAAATAGGTCGAGTTTAATTGCCTTTAGCAATCATTGCGATTAAATGAAAGTCTTGCAAGACAAGAGTTGAGTACGAACGATCTTTGGTTAGAGAATTAACCAAATGAATTATAACATTGACGTTTGTCAAAATGACATTTAATGTATTTTTAAAGTTGTCATGCATGTTGTCATGCACCATGCAATTTTTTCAGTATAAGATTGTTCTGATTGGTGCATGTGATCTTGGTTTTAAAATACCATTGGTCCACGTCATCATGAGGTTAATTATTAGCAATAATACAGACAAGGTTAGCTAAGATCACAAAAAAAAGTAGTAGGACAGTACCAGTGTGGATTTGCACAAGGAAAATCAACCGTAGATGCAATCCATGCAGTAAAATTTATAATGGAGAAAGAAAACGAGCAACAAATAGATTTGGAGATACTTTTTATTGACTTTAAACAAGCCTTCGACTCAATAAAAAGAACCCAACTCAGACACGCCCTACAAATCTAGGAATACCAAGGAAGATAACGCAGTGCGACGCCTTCCTCTCTCTTTGACTTGGTTGAACAATTGTTCGCAGAAATTACATCTAACGCGAAATTCGAAAGTAACTGAAAACAAAAAAAAGGTCCCAAAAGTAGCCGATAGATTAACCGGCCACAACAGCTCCCCTCCGGTGCGTGCCCTGCAGCTCAGTGAAGACCGGCGGGGTGAGACGTTTATGTTTTTTTTTTTTTTTTGAACGCGCCCTCGGTTCCGTAAGGTGGTGACCCCAGATATGCTGTTCAAACAGGAAACCGAGAAACCACGGAATTTCCGTGAGCTGACAGGGGAACTTCGTCGGCAAAAGAAACGCAACGTTTGAATATAATAAAGTTTAATGATTTGAAACAGAGCAAAAAAGAAAAAACAAATAAAACAACTGGATTCAGAACGTGGAGGACGGCATCTAATAGAGAGTAGACAAAAAAAGGAATTAAACAACTCGAAACGAAACGTGGGAGGACGGCCTCCAATAAAAAGTACACAAAAATAATTAAACATCTCGAAATGGAACGTAGAGAACGGCCTCCAATAGACAGTACAAAAGAAAAAAAAATGAACAACTCGGTACAATCACGTTACGGCAAGATTTGAATTAATACAACCAAAATTTCCGGCGTATGTAAATTTCGGACACCTGTATCTGACTCGTTTAAAAAGTTACAACTTCGTGACTGTCGCTATATTATTTTTTATTCAAAAGTAAAGAACAAAATGCCAGCGGAAAGCCGGGCTCATACAAAGTACAAGCTTACGTCCGTTCGTGATCACGAGCGACTCACAAAATATGATGTCACAATTTTCAAGTAGCTTAAGGTGGGTGTGTCGCCTATAAAAATGCCTCTCAAAATTGAAAATATTCATGCTAATATGTTGCATTATATTTATACATTCCCAGAAATTCATTCCCAGTATTTAAAAAAATTAATTATTTCAAATTATGTGAAAAAATTAGATCGAAGTTACAAAAAGTCGCAATTTACGAATAAGATACTGCAAGAACGACAAAGTAATATTAGATTTTTCTTTAAAAAAATGTTCGTTGGTAGCGTACCAATCTGTTCTCGAAGCCAAAAATTAAATTGTTTTTTTGGTATTAGTAATTTATGTAGTTCGCAATTATGACGAAACAAATTTTTTTTTTCTGGCGAATGAATTAAATTTTTTAAATTACGACTGCGGTGTGATCTGCAGAATACCAGTCCCTAATAATTGAACATAAATTCATGCAATGAAATTTGAAATTGATTGACTTATCTTATCTAAAACTTTAAAAATATTTGATTGTGTACGCCCTATAATTGGACACCCCTCCAAAAAACAATATATCTTTGTGTAACATGTTTACTGAGTTTAGAGGGGCGTAGCCACGAATAGGAAATTGTACCTAAAAATGGCGGAGCGTGATTTTTACTGAAACGATGTTACAATTATTGTAATATAAACATATACTGCGTAAATAATTTAAATTATTGTTAAACGTGATAATTTAAGTTCGGATTTCTAAATATTAAACACAAAACACAAGTTGTGGAGCTGAAAATATACTTATCAGGAGTAAAATCCTGATCAATGAACCAATAAAAACTAAGAAATGTAATAAAATATATTTATTACGACATACAATATACATATAATACATATAATATATAAATATGTTTCGACCTCTTTTTCATGAAATAAATATACATATTTGAAGTTTGATATATTTTTACTAAGGAAACCGTTCAAAAACACAGTTTACTATAAATTTGTTCCATCAGTTAGTTCAAATTTTTACAGTCCCTAAGCCCAATTAAGTTCCACGTTACGACTTATACAGGGTCTTGCATATTAGCTCCGTTCTTCCATTTCTTATTTCCAGTTACAATTAGAAATTTCTAGCAAAGGCAGCGTGTAACTAGAGATAAATGAGCATTTCAGGAAATTATTTTTGAATATACAGCCTGTCCCGAAAAAGATCTGTGTTGTCGCATGCCATTTTTTTTAATGGGACACCTAGTAACTGTTCGAAGTGTTTTGGGGGTATCTATTGATATCTAACTTTTTTTTGAATTTGATTCATGCATTCCGTCGCAATTAGCGATTACTTCAAAACACTTAATTTTACTTACTAACTTTAAAGAAATCGCTGCGGCTACAAATGTTAAATTTAAGAGTAATTATTTGGCATATCCTTTAGCAAGGGTTGACGGATGCGTCAAACAAAGTGATTGCAATATACAGGGTGTTTAAAATTCGTTACGACATTAGGAGACATTCGTCTTCATTTTTCTCTTTTTTTTTTAAATGGCACACCTGTATATTTCTATTTGTAGAATTCTTTGGCCGTTTACTAAAAAACAAGAAAAAGGGTTAAATACATGTTCAAATAATACACTTTACACATCATGTCTGTCTGAAAAGAAGGTAGAAATATCAT
>JAFFZR010014826.1:0-16889 GCA_018397195.1 Lethrus apterus | reverse complement strand
AAATGAAATTTTGCACAAAATCTTCTTATACTACTATAACCCAGAAATGAAAAACAAAAGAGCTACGACGACATTAATACAGGTCACCGTACATGTGATAACTTTGTTAGTAGAGAAGCTACAGTGTTGGTCAATACATCAAAAATGTGTAGTTTTTTCTACTGATTACAAGGGCATACTCAAAAAACAATTGCCAGTCGCATTTTCGAACTGCTTGCTTTGATACTCATTTACTTATTTTATAATAAAATTTGGCCTTTCATCTTACGGTTGTACTATTAGAAGAGTATTCTATGTACAATTTAACTTTTTATCAATTAAAATATACAGGACTTCTCATAAAAAAATTTTTTTGTTAGTTCGAAAATGCGACTCGCAACTGTTTTTTTTTTTTTGAGTATTTTTTGATGTATTGACCAACACTGTAGCTTCTCTACTAACAAAGTTATCACATGTACGGTGACCTGTATTAATGTCGTCGTAGCTCTTTTGTTTTTCATTTCTGGGAAGATTTTGTGCACAATTTCATTTTCTACCGACTACTACATAAATATACAGGGTGTTCCATTTAAAAAAATCTAATTATCTGAGTTGGCTCTGAAATGTGATGCGCAATTGCTTTTTTGTGTGAAGCATTGTAATCAGCGAAAAAATCACTGTATCTTTGCTAATTTAACCGACTCTGTAGCTCCAAAAATAACGAAGATAGCAATAGTGCGCAGATAACTTTGAACAGCCTGTATATGACAAAATATAACATAAAAATTATTTTGTAGACGTTTCTTTATCTTTGATGAAATTCAAAATTTTGTTTCTTAGTTTCTCCTTAAGTTAACGAAGGGCATTTTTGGTGCAATTTTCTTGGACTATTCCCAATCTATATCCAAATTCTCAGAAGTTATTTCATTCAATCTGCGACAACTTTTTAAAGAAAAAATCTTCAATCCAAGTTGAATATTTTCCACACGTTATTGTTGATTCAACACCAAACGGAATGGTGAACAAAGTATTTATGCATTCGTAGATAATTAAAAAAAAAAGAAATAAAAAGATAAAGAGCCAGAGAAGGTAAAAGAGTAAAAGAATGAAATGCACATACGGAAATGACAAAATAGAAAGGGGATGGACGAGACATTTTATGGAAATATTTAGTGGAAGTGGAAAACGACAAAGGGGACCGATTAATAATAATAATAATAATAATAAAATTGATAATATATTTTATGTTTTCTAACTTCGAAAGTCCCGGAAAATTTCAAACATTTTCACAGCGCCATCTCTTACCAGAGGGGTGTATTACAAAATCGTGAAACACTATGGGAATGTCAGTTGAATCCCCATGGTAAGACCTAAATACAATGTGATCGAAAAAAAATTACTCAAAGTAAGCCATAAACAAAAATCGGCATGTCTTAAACCACTATTTATTTCTGTCAAATTGACGTTTGTCAGAATATTCAGCTGCTTCAGTAGGAAAATGCTCCTGAAATTCTTCATAACAGGCAACGTAAGAACATTGCCATTCACCGTTTTCTGTTTTATTTCCATTTCTAAGGAGGATTATAAAAGAAATTGATTTGTTTGGACAACATTTTTGACAAAGTCAATTTGACATTAAGAAATAAATATGTAGTGGTTTAAGTAAAGACATGCCGATTTTTGTTGAGAAATTATTTTTCACTTAATTTTTTTCTTCAAAATATGCAACTTGAAAAGAAAAATAAATGGAGTATTAAAAAAATGTCCCATATTCGGTATGCCTTTTCATATCCTGTACAAGCATTACATATTACAAACGACGCGTTATTTTCACAATTGTTTCTGTTACACAACCCAAATTTAGCAACAGACAACGTTGCAATAATAAACAAACCAGTGAACTACTTATACACACGCGTGAGTGTCGAAAATGTAACTGCAAACGCTAACAAACAATTTGAAACGCAACAAACGATGATGGATTTAAACGCGACCTTGGTGATATACAAAATTAAAAATTTCAAATTTATTCCATGTGGTTGCTTATAAGTGGATTTACAAGAGTTTTCATTGCATATTGTGTGTGTAATTCCAGTTTTCTAATCGTTCCAATTGTTTATATTATCGCTCTGATTATTTAGTTTATTATCTATGATGTTCATTAAGACTTCCGCTCCAACCGGAAGTGACCCTCATCCTTACACTTTGTACATATTTTGATAGATCTTTAAAAAAGATACATATTTGACCAATTTATCAATTCCAACCGCCTGAGGACACGAATGGAAAAGCCAATTTCATGGATTTCGTCATCATCAAGCATAAAAGAATTATTAGCATTTTACGATATTGACAGAATTCTAAGAATATCAAAAACTTTGTGGTAAAAATATTCTTGATGCATAAACATTTGTGATCGCTCAAGGTGACTATAAAACTGTAGATAAATTCTCAAAGCAAACGACACGTTTGCACGACATGCAAACTACAAATATACAACATTTTACAAATATCAGAACTTAGAATATTTCGAATAATTGATACCTTAATACCCTCTAAACGAGGATACTACAAGCATCAATTAATTGTCTTTGTTTCCATTACCAGGGCTTGTCAAATCAGTGTCGAATTTTTTTACAAGACTTCTTTAAACAAACACACTTCCAACCCAAATAAATAACTCACTTGATATATTGCGTTCCGTGCATTCTCATATTTGTGGACCCGTTTGGGACATATTTCTCATCACACAGCTGCACTTTTTCATCAAAGCATGGCTATTTTCTAATCAAACTAAAAGCGTTTTCGATTTACAACGATCGGTCGCTGGTCACTGGTAACAAGCCACCGACCGCATTCGATTTAAAATTCATGACGTCATATCAGAAACGGTCTCTCACTGGTCTGTCAACAAGAGACCGATGAGTGACCGTAGTCTGAGAACGGTTCCTCGATTGGTATGTTTCTATCCTTGTTTAGCATTACTTATGTTTGATCCAGAAAGGAACAGAGTAATGACCGGTGATCGTTTGTATTCTGGTTTCTCAAACGACCGCTGTAAATCGAATTCGCTTTAAGCAGACTACAAAAAAAATCTGAAAAATTTATAACTAAAATGTGACGACGCACATAAAAGGAAAATCGAACTGTGGCAATTTTTTCTACTTAGTTAATTTTTTGTTTTTCTTATTTTTTAATTTATTAATCATTTATTTCAGAATGTAGAATTATGCCACTATCATGGAAAAATTCGAAACGTTCCCGAATCCTGGGCAGCCCTTTCGACTTGTAAGGGTGCGTTATCCGGTGTGGTGTACGATGGTAAAAATATGCATTACTTGGAACAAGGACCAAATGGCGACACTCATTTAGACAATTATCATTACTTGTACAAGCACTCGGATATTATTCAAAATAACAAGACTTGTGGCTACAGTGGAGATGCTGTAAACGAAGATTCTAATAAAATGCACGAATATAACAGAATACATCGAGTAAGTACTGCAAAATTTGCGATTGAACCCAATTATTGAATTATTTTTTTAGTATAAAAGAGCAACTGATCCAATCATCAGAGGACCGTACAACGCGAACAAACAATCCAGATATGTGGAACTGGTACTTGTCGTCGACAATAGTTTGTACAAGGAATTGGGCGAAAACATTTATCGAGTCGAACAACATTGCAAAGACATCACAAACATCATCAATGCCGTAAGTTTGTATTTTTAAATAACCAACGACGATTGCAAATTTCCTTTTTAGTTATATTCTCCGCTCAATATTTTCGTAGCGTTAGTAGGTGTGGTAACTTGGAGCGAAAAGGATGAAGTGCAATTTTCCACGAACGGCGACACAACACTCACGAATTTCCTCCATTACCGAAGACGGGTCTTGCTCAAAGATCATCCGAATGACAATGCTCAACTCATAACGTCAGTATGATAAAAATCCCCAAATATTTCATGTTCAAATCGTTATTGCAGGAAGTTTAATTTCGATCACGGTGTAGTTGGCAAAGCGTTAAAAGGACCAATTTGCACTTACGAATTTTCCGGTGGCGTCAATAACAATCATTCACCTGTTATAGGATTAGTTGCCACGACGATTGCTCATGAAATGGGTCATAATTTTGGTGAGTATTGGTGTTTATGTGAATTTAAATTAAATTTAAAGCGTTTTAGGCATGGAGCATGACACGAATGTATGTACTTGTCCCGATGATCGTTGTATAATGGCACCAAGTAGTTCGTCAACGCCGCCGCAACATTGGTCTTCTTGTAGTTTGTCATATATTGCAGTGGCTTTTGAACACGGTATGGATTATTGTTTAAGAAATAAACCGAAAGCTTTATTCGGTAGTCCGGTTTGTGGAAATGGATTTGTGGAACCCGGTGAACAGTGTGATTGTGGACTTCCTGAACATTGTGATAATTCATGTTGCAACGCAATCAATTGTACCCTCAACTCTAATGCAAGTTGTGCAACTGGTGAATGCTGTGATCTTAATGTAAGTTGTTAAACGTAACCTTAAAAATATTAACGATCATGCAGCGAACAACCGAAATATCCGGAACAGGGTAAATTTTTCGGTTATACAGCAATAAACATTGCTTTTATTCCTTTTCGTGTTTTTAAGACTTATTTTCACCATAATAAACACTTACAAACACCGAATGGTAACGTAAACACTACATCACTTAACTGTTTATCCTGTTCCGATCCGCCATATTGGTTGAGAAAACGCCCTCTACATTTCTCTTTTTTCCCCTATCCATTCTAGCCAGCCATAATCTTGCTAATCCCCGCAGTACCAACCTAACTCTTTTCGCGCCAAATTCAAATTTAAAATTGAAATTACTGCAAATAAATACTTTAAAACTTAAATCACTTTTAGAAAACAAATACAATATCAATGAATACTTAACAAATTAATATTGAGGAAACATTTTTATAAATTTCTATTTTATTCTAATAGACTTGCAAACCGAAAAAGGCGGGTACGATGTGTCGCTCAGCGGACATCGAATGTGATTTACCTGAATATTGCACAGGACAATCGGAATACTGTCCAGATGATGTTTACAAAATGGACACGGAAGTTTGCGATGGTGGAAAGGTAAACCTACAAGTAATGTACTTACAACAATTCAAATTCGATAATTTAGGCATATTGTTATCACGGATTCTGTCGAAGTCGATCAGATCAGTGCAAACTACTTTGGGGCAATACGGGAAAATCGAGCGACGAACAATGCTATAAAATGAACACAAGAGGAACGAGACATGGTAACTGTGGATACAACAAATTAGATCAAAAATATGAAACTTGCGGCGACGAGTAAGTCCAATTCGTAAATCTTAACTACGAATTAATGATATTTTTTTAGACACGTTTTGTGTGGTATGTTGCATTGTAAACATTTGAACGAGCGATTGGAATTCGGAATGGAATCCGTCGCGGTATTATCACACAGTTTTATAAATTTAAAAGGTTCGATAATTCCATGCCGGACTGCACTCGTTGATCTTGGATTGAATCAAGTCGATCCGGGATTAGCTCCAGATGGTGCAAAATGTGGTGAAGGAAAAGTAATTCATGAGACGTATTCTTATGTTTGTGTGATGACTTTACAATTTTTTTAGATGTGTGTAAATCAAAAATGTATGACTGTTGATAGTTTACGTTATAGTGGCGTTAAATGTCCTAATGATTGTAATGGAAACGGTGTGTGTAATAATTTGGGACACTGTCACTGTAAAGATGGGTTTGCACCACCATTTTGTGATTATCCTGGAACTGGAGGTTCAGAAGATAGTGGACCAGCCAGTGATCCAAATGGTAATAATAATCTTTTTTCTTATCAACTATTCTCTCTTTTCATACGTCCAATTTTTTGCGTTCTTTTCTTCCCTTATCTTTAGACTTTCTCCCCACTGATTCCTTTGTACTATTTTTATATTGGAACTGTATTAAATTTCACAAATTATCATTCGATTTAATGATCACGTTATTGTTTTTTTTTTCCAGCACGAAAAGAATTCGTGACGGCGATGTTTATAATTTTCCTAGGAATAATTCCAGTGATGGCAATTTTTGGTTTCATATTTTACTATGCGAGACACAATTTAAAACTTACATGGAACCAATCACCGACAACGTATGTAACCAATTGTTTTGTTAAAAGTTGTCAGCATGTATCTTTGGTGTGCATGGGTGGTGGTAATACAAAAAAATCCGTTTCGACTGTTTCCGAGCATGTTTCTAAACAAGGTGGCTCGATAAGGAACCTAAATCTCGAAATTATACCCACCAAACTTATTTCGACGACAAATAAAGACGTGATTAACAATAGTTGTGCCATTAAGATAAATACCTCGGATACTAACACTTACGAGGTTCCAAAGAGACGTATGTCTTTTAAAAATCTCACAGGCTTTAAGTTAAATTCCAGTCTTAAGCTAAATAAACTTACGTCGGTTGTAAATGAAACTTGTTCAGAGGCACCTGGAACAAGCGAAAGTAAGCGAGATGTAATTAATTATACTTATGCAACAAAAGTGAATAATTTGAGTAATTATGAAGTTCCAAAGAGACGTTTGTCTTTTAAAAATATCAAAGGACTCAAATTAAACACTGCTCTTAAAATGCATAAAACGGTGGTAAATGAAACTCCCTGTGACACGCCCGGGACTAGTGAAACGTTATGTCCGTGTGATGAAGTACCCAGTATTTCCGTGAAATCATTAGCAAAACAGTTTAATTATCTTAACAATAAACCAAACAATTTGAAAACTTAATGTATGTGTTCTTTTATATGGTATCCATTTTTAGTCTACAATTGTTTAATTTTATCGTAAATATTTTGTATGTTTGTTTGTCTGTGTCGTGGCTTTACCAAATATGACGGGAATATATTATAATTTGCACGTTGGGAGTACAATAAAAATTGCATGCATAACGACACGATCACAATAACAATTTTAGACATTTCGGGCTTAAAAATAATAAATCTTATGTGCAAATAATATAATGTCTGATTTAATTCGTTGTGTAAAATTATAATATATCACGTCACATCATTAATTAATAATTTACCCTAAAACATTTGTGATAATTATATCTTTTTTTTTTTATTTTTATACGTATCTTGACTCATACTATGTAACTTTTCAAATATACTCTTTAAAAAAACTTCAAAGTAAAATTATTTTCTGTATAATAATGTATTTAATGCATGACTAGAGCTATAGCTTAGCACCTAATATCTGACACTACTAAACACAGCTTAAATGTACATAACTTTATAACTTGAGACAAGCTTGACCTGCATTGAACGTTCACATCCGTACACTAACGTTAGTTTATGGGTTGTTACCCGTCGTCAGTACGGCTCCTGTTAGCAGCAGTGCTAATTTGCTCCATCTATCGGCGGAACGCCGTAACATCAGGAGTTGTACGCTCACAGCAACCGTATGACGACGGGTAACAACCCAGAAACTAACGTTAGTCTGCGGATGTGAACATTGCAGGTCAAGCTTGTTGTTTACTTTATGAAATTTTAATTTTCTTATTCTAGGCACAGCATAGTCTTATTAATTTTTGCTATTTTACCTTCTAATTTGATGTTAAGTGTATTGAGACTTTGCTTTTATTTTTGAAATGATTGTATTTCTTCTTACAGTGTTGTATTATTAAAAAAGAAATTGTTGACACATTTCTAAGGGATTTATTAAAATTTCCTTCCAGATTGATCCATTTAATTTTTTTCACGAGTTTTAATTTGTAATAAGTTTTTTTGTATGTCTTAGTCTGTTGGTTTGCGTTTTTTTTTTTGCTTTTTGTGTGTTATTATTGTATTATAATTTCTTGTAGCGAATGCTGCAGGCACATGATACAAGAAAATTTTTAAAAAAATCAGGAAAAAATATTGAAATTTTTCTGCTTTGTATCTCGCTCTTTGTGTGACAAGCCTGGTATTTCTGATTTTACAATTTATAATTTCATTTTTGTGTTGTGGCTTTTAATTCCCTTTAAACCTATTTTAAATAATTTTATAAATTATTTTTTTAACAATATATGTGCATACAATAATACAATAAGAAGAAATACAATTACTCCCGAAAAGGTAATATTTTTAAATATTTGTAAACTAACCTCATCTCCTAATGTAAAATCCTTGAAAAAACCTAGCTTATTGCATTTTGTGCTTTTAATAGGGGAAAATCTCCATCAAAATCCAGAGGTCCGATGTCGTTTCAACCAGAAACGGTCAAACGTCACACTGAAGACAACCATTCCCTTCTTGCCGAAGAACAAACGTCACCTTTACAACATGAATTCTTCGGTCACTTTAAAGGTTTCACAATATCACCGAAAAAGAACGTTCCAGAACCTAGTCGACCAGCACCAGCTGTTCCAATGGTGCCCAATGCACCTGCCATAATAATGGGTACCAACTTGAATCGTTCTAACACAAATTCGCCGGTAAAAGTGAGTTTTGGAAATAAACAAGTGGTAAAAACTCATTCCTTGAAACCTACTACAGTAAATATTGCTGTGTCTTCCATAAATTGTACATCTGTAGCTCCCGCTTTGCCTCCATTAAATCCCGGCTCGCACCCTAGACCGATTATCTCGTCGCCAATATTGGAAAATTCAACCTGCACAGCGAAAGAATTATTATCACCATTGAAAAATGCCCCTAAAGTACCTATCAGACCTGCACCAGAGGCTCCACCAATAGAAAACAAACGACCTCTATCGACTTCCGATGTAATAAATCCAGAAGAACCTAAAAAGACTTTGAATAGTAGTGCTTTAAATCGAATTGCTTCATTTCTGAAATCTGACAAAAAACTACCTACAAAAACAAACACCAACTCTCAAAACAAAGTTAATAAACTTGATAAAAACTCACTGAGATCAATCGAAATATCAAATCCGATACCACAAAATGAAATTGTAACCGCTTTACCAACCTTACCAATTGATAAAGACTCGACTAAGGCAGTAGTAATGCGTGCTCAGAGCATGCGAAGCCCCACCAATTCAACAAAACCTGCGATACAATCTTTCGGCTCGATGAGACAACCAAATGGTTTTAAGAGACCCATGAGTATACCATCTGGTAGTCGACCCAAAAGTCCGCCACCACCACGACCACCCGTTTTGGAAAACGAACCCTCTATGAAAATTCCTGGATTACCCGGGTATCAAAAACCAGCCACACAAAAACAAAACCAATATGATGATTGTTTAAACGAAGTGCCAACGGAAAAAATTAACGAGTCAAAATCGCCATCAAGTGATAACATTTACGCGGTGATTGAAGAAACTCCTTCAAATTCGCAAACGACATCGCCTGAATCCAAAAACGTGACTAGTTCTTCAGGTTCGAATGAAAGTTTCGGTTTGTTGGGGGAAATCGTATCGGAGATACAAAACCGTAATTTTGACTCTATATATTCAACATCGACTTTGGCAAGAAAAAAGAAACAAGAAGAAGAGGAAAGGAATAAAAACATGAATAAGCAAAATCCTTCAGATACTTACATGAACACTTCTTGTATTTACAAAACACCCGAAAGTGTTTATAGCAATATGAATAACATCAAATCAAGTGCCAGTTCTACATCCAGTGGTTATATTAATCCATCAGCTGTTAATCCTCCAATTAAACCCACTATTCCAAATAAAATTGAATCACTGCCGAGCAAAAATACAGACAATGTAAAGCCAACCTTGAGCACATTTAAAGGTGATAATAAAAATGAATCTGGTGGTTTTAAACCATCAAGCTTAACATTGCATCGAAATCAGAATAAAAATAATGTGAATGAAAAGGAAACGAAAGAGGTCAGTGAGAATGTGAAAAATCTTAAATCACCGTCTACTACGAAAGGTACGAAATTAATTGACCGGCAAGTTACACCACCAAACTTACGAACTAGAAAACCTTCTCCTACAAGAGGAACCATCAACACCAAAAATAATACTCAAAAAACAATTAAAACAACCTCCAATAGTCCAGATTTAGTGACTAGTTGTTCGACGACAAAAAAACCCAGTGGACCGAAACCACCAGATGTATTAAATGGCAGCATTAAAAAACCCTCCAATGTACCAATAAAACCAAATATACCCAAGACTGTCCCTAAAGTTAAATCAGTAAGTGTAAAGAACACCACAGACTCAAAAACAACTGACGTGAAAGCGCCTCTTTCAGCAAAATTAAACAAAGCCAATTCCGATGGCAGTGCCACAAGTAAAGTCACATCTGGTGTGAGATTAGCAGCTAAGCAACAATCGAACGTCGCTTCTTTGCAGCAGAAATTTGAAAACAGGCCACCGATAAGTGCTAAAACAGTTACAGTGAAAAAATAAACTTAATGACAAATCAAAAATTGTACATAGTTTAAGTTAAAACTTATTTATATTTGGTAAATAACGCTTTAGAAACTACCACTATGATTTTTATGATATACTAGTCTAAGTTTCTATCGTTGTGTTCATATAAAAGTGCGAAAGTATTTTGTCTCGTTTCTCATTTTGTTGAGACAATCATTAAATTTTATACATCACTAGATAGAATTTAGTTATTTAAAGATTTATGTACATACCAAAGATTTATTGTAAAATTGTATTATTCTTGACTTGTATTATACTCATTAAGATTTATTGTATTTTTTTGCATCCTAAGAACAAAGAGCCTTAATAGTTTTAAGATGGAATGTGAACAAGGTAAGGTTTGGGCAATTCAGAAATTAAAAAAAAATTCCGATAGTAAATTATCCATCTTTACTTCAACCAAATTGGATAATTTTAAGAATATTTAAATTAAAATTTGAAAAAAAATACTGAAATAATACATGAATAAAATATATAAATTAATGTTTCTGATTACAAATATTCCCTAAATTAAGTACAAGTGATTGTATCACTGGAAATATATATGAAAATGACATGATGACCGTTGTTGTCGGTCTATTTTCAGGATTAACTTGAATGGTAGCATTTATTATTTCTTGAATATTTGAACCATAACGTTGCATATCGATAGTCTTTTTTCTTCCACTTTTGATTGCAGATACCACTTCCGATAGCTAAAATTAAAAAATTAAATTCCAACGAATTGTAACTTTTCCAACTTACAGATCCTTCAAATAAACGTTCCAATGCACAAAGTTCATATAGAATGCATCCCAAAGACCAAATATCAGATTTCAAATCGTAGGGTTGGCCATCGCACATTTCTGGAGCTAAGTAATTAGTTGTACCAATCAAGGTGTTTGCTTTGCTTTTCTTGCTGTAAATTTAACTAAATTTTTGTAACATTTAAATTTAAACTTACGTTAGTAATATTTTCGATATTCCAAAATCGCCTATTTTAATGACACTTTTACCGGTGATGAAGATATTTTCCGACTTCAAATCTCTGTGTATGATTTTCTTTTGATGGATGTGGTCCAAGCCAATTAATATTTGACAAAACATATTTAAGACCATCTTAAAAACAAAAAGAAAATAAAGTCTTATCATATTTGGAAAACTTACATGTAGTGATAAAAATTTCTGCTCGCGCTGACGAATAAATTCGTACAAACTTCCATGTTGGGCGTATTCCATTTCAATGAAAAATATTTTATTTTTAACGAAACTGTCGTAATACTGAACGATATTCGGATGGTTTAAGGCTTTAAGCACGGAAACTTCGTTTTTGGCAACTTTTAATTGTTCATTGTCTATTTCAAGATTAATTTCTTTGACGACGATTTTTAATTTATTATGTATTCTTTCACAAAGGAATACATCACTATAAATTATGGATTAATAATTAAATATGTCTGAAATTGTAAATTATGTACCCATAGGTTCCTTTTCCTAGTTGTTTTATTGTTTTGTAGGTTTCCATTATCTTGCTAATGCACTATTACCATCGCACACACATTTTCTCACATACTATATTTATTTAAATATTTGGTCTTCAAAAAGAACTTGCCAAACAAAAAGTTATAACCACTTTTGCTGTGGTTTTAAAAAATTCCAAAAAAATAAAAGGAAAGGTAAAAGATACAAGTTACTTAATACCTGAAAATATTTACAAAAAAAAATGCAATTCTTAATAAGAAACTTGCAATTTTTAAAAATGATTCTTATTCTAGTGATGCAAAAATTGCAAAAATTCTCATAGATTTTTGAATACAAAAAAAGTAGGATTAAAAGCAGAATCATTAACAGATTAAAGAGAAATCAAACCTGTGTAAACAAGACTTTATTATGTAAACAAATATAAATATGTAACACACTAATTATTTGGTCATCAGTGTGACCCTGTGAAAATTGTATCTTACAATAGTTATAGGTTTCTAGGGCATAATTACCAACGGATTTATATATTAGATTGTTTGCTTTCACTTATCAATTACTTATAGATATTGATTTTTAATATTTGTTAGCTTATAAAAAAAAACTGCAAATGACATTCAAATATAATAATAAAATATTGTGCGACCTGATTTAAATTTAAAATATAAAGCATCAGGACTATATAATGTAAATTTTACAATTTCATAATAAATAAATAACCGAATAAATAATTTTTATAGACTCAAAGTCTGCGATTAATTTTAAAATGTTTTAAAACGTATGAACGGAATACGAAAAATAGTCTTTTCAAAGCGTATCAAAGCATGATAATCACTAACAGCGTTTGAGTTTCGTGTCATCCACGTATAAGACAAAATACGGTGATTAAATGTGAATTATTTCTAACTACTTTGGTCATATTTGTTTCTTTCTTCACCAATATGAAATCACAATTATTCTTAGATTTGATTTATTGTATGAATTAAGTGTACTTAAATAATTACACAAGTTGCTGATTTTTATCAATATCCTAAACGTCACTTTCAATGTATAATGATGGAGGTTGAAATGTTGTCAAAAATTATTTGAAGTCAGGCTTTGTCTTAATTTAGTTAATTAAACTGTAAATGAAGTAACTTATATTTCATGAATGACACAATGTCTTTGTTGGCTTTTACTGCTGATAATAACAACAGTCTTAAAGATGTAAAGTGGACGAAACGTCAGCAAATAGAACCCATCTAAGAACGTGGATCAAGCTTATTGTTAATTATAACAATAATACAAATGAAGCAAATAACTAAGTTAACTTGAGAATTAAAAATATAAATAAAAATTAATTCTTACAGTTAGGAACTTATTTCATACAATAAATCGCTAGTTTACCTAAAGGTATATTATTTCATCAATTTGGTCATCTAACGATGTCATTTAATGAAAAAATAGTCCTATGTACCTACTATAATAAGTATTATCAAACAAAATATATTAGTTATTGTAATAAAATTTACAATTTTTATATATCATATACTTTTTATATTTACAAATAACAATGTTGATTATTTTTAATTATTTGCGTTCAACAAACTCAACACGACATCAACAAAATTCATCGTTTAACAACAATCAGATAACAATAACTCAAAAAAATTTTAAGAAATAAATTTGAAAACATTGAAAAACGAAAAAGATATCCGTTTAGTATTCTAACTAATTTATTACAAAGTGTGGAAGAACTTAATTTTCTCAAAGTATTTCCTCAATCAGTCTAGATTTTACATGTTTTTTTTTTTAATGTATGACACATAAACCTTCTCCCTGAAGTATGCTCGATGAATATTTGGTGTTAAAATCTTATTTGTAAAGAAGAGTCTGTGCCATACACCAAGCACTTTTGTTATGGGCCTACGTGAGTTATAAACCAAGGCCATATGAATGCCGATAGAATACCACTAAATATACCAGTTATTAATGCAGCACCTCCAAACATTCCCGCAGTAGCTGCATAATGTGATTCGACAGTTCTAAAAATATAAAAATTACTTTGAACGATATAATAGTGATTAATAAAAAGATTTTCGAAATGGATAAAAATTAACAAGATAAAAAACATAAATATTACAAAACATATACAAACGAATTCCACAAAATATTACAAATTAATTTATTACGACTTACCCTGGAGTATACATCATTCCTAACGAACTCAAATATCCACTAGAGAAACCCATCGTAATTGCAACAATCCAATATACCCAGTCATTTGTTATCAAAACTGGTAAAACTCTTCTAGATCCTTCCACTTGGTAATTACACAATAAATAAAATGGTATATATAAAATTCGAAGAACGACAGGAATCCATAAAAATTTGGGTTTGGGCTAAAACTTGACGAAATAGAAGCACGATAACACAATCAATTAATCACTTACCCAAGAAAAGTATTTTGTTAATAAACTCCCTATCATCGCGCAAAAATTAAAAGTTAAAAAACATGTAACTTGGGCATAAAACTTTGGACTGATAAAAAAATTCTCCTTATCACTTACTATAATATCTAAAAATTAAAAGTCAATGTTTTAAAATTCCCATAGATTGTAACTTACTAGCATGCACGGCTGGAAATATCGACAGAGTTATAAAAAACACGAAGAACACGTTGAACAACTGAGGTAAAGCTTGTTTGAAGATTTTGAAATAAGGAACGCGTTCCTTTACACCCCGGTTGTTTGCTTTCCTGAGTTCGGCATCTCTCTGTTCAGTTAATTCGTGATGCCTGTAAAACCTCTACAAAACAAACAATAATAACTCAACCAGCCATTACAAAAAACTTACATTCAACGGTAATGCAAAGTATGTATCGAAACAAATCAACAACACGAAAAGTGCCGTAATGAAATAATAAATTGCGGCCATTCTTTGGTTCGAAGAAAACAACGCTGATAAAATCGAAACGACAGCGGTGAACGTACCACTTATGTTAGTGCCAAGAACAACGGATCCTGTGTACTTCGGCGGTAGTTTGGCGGCCATTCCGAAAATTGTGTTTTGATAAATTCCATTCATCACTAAAAAAAAAAATATGTTACAAAATCACGATTAAAAGTGTGAAGCCTACTTACTGTTTATTATTACAACAGACAACATCGTTAACCAGAAAAATGTTCCGGGCCAAGAACTGCTATCAGTCATGGCTAATACGATAGTAAAAACGAAAATTATCACTTCGATGGAAATGCTCCATACTATCCTAGTTGTTAGGTTACCACTACAACAAAATATATGAACATTTTATTTTTATAAATACAGATATACAGTGAGCGGCATAATTGTTGCAACATATAGGGAATTTTTTAATTGTTAAAATATGGTAAAATTCGTTTTTAAGTTCAGCATTTTCACAAACCCAAAAATTCGTTTTGACACGTGTCACGTGACCACTGGTATGGCGGGTAATTTAAAAAATTTGCCACTAATCTGCAAAAAGTGAGGTTAGGTGACATGATATCCCCAAAAAGTTATTTGAAAAAGTTGCCTATAATTCAATTCTGAGTGCCTTTTAATAAACGTGTTTTAAAAAAATTAAAAACCACAATATTGTCAATTTTTTTTAAATTAAATTACTTGTTTAACCAAATTCGGAGAGTTTACTTCTGTTGAGCTGCTAAAACCCAAAAAAAGGAAAACGTAATTTAATTTAAAAAAAAATTTGACAAAATTGTGGTCTTTCATTTTTTAAATATGTTTACAAAAATACCCTCAGAATTGAATTTTGAGCAACTTTTTCAAATAACTTTTTGGGATATCATGTCATCTAACCTCACTTTTTACAGATTAATAGCATATTTTAATTTAAATTGCCCGCCATACTATACCAGTGGTCACGTGACATGTGTCAAGTTGAATTTTTGGGTTTGTGGACATGCTGAACCTATCCCCATGACGAATTTTACCTTATTTTATAATAAAAAAAAATGCCTGTCGCTGTATAAGACAACTTTTGATTTTAATAAATTATCATAATAAATATGCAAAAAATTTCATATAAAAATATAATAAAAATACAAATCCTTTACTTACCCAATTTGCATGAAAATATTTAACCAATTGAACACAATGTTAGGAACTTGCGAGGCAAATCCAAGATATTGTAGAAAACTACTTGCATAAGTCAGATCATATTGCCCAGTATAATTCGCACTGAGTTTGTACCTTGTGAAGTACTACAATGAAAATTTGATTTTGTGTACGAACCAAAAAAAACCTAAAGAAAACTTACATCATTGGCAGTAATAAACATGTTCCAAGGCATCAAAACACCAATACCGTGTAAAAGAAATATCAAATACACCAACTGATATTTGTCCTTAGGCGTGTTCAATTCTAAGCTCGCGTCGTCCATCGTCAGTTTTTGAAAATTAAGTTCTTCCTCTGGCAAATCGCGTTCTTCCCAACATGGCTGCAGGCGAACCGGTTCTTGCAAAGCCGTTTTCTCGCTGGGTTCTCCTGCACAAAAAACAAAAAAGAAGAAATAAATGTCGAAAAATGGAAATGCGGAACATAATTATAAAGTAGCTGCACGTACGTACATAGAGGCAAAAATTAAATTCCAATCAAGTATGTTGCTTGCTGGTTTTAAATCGTAAAGAAAATTCCATTTCAATTTATCAAATTTTTCTAAATAATAATTATCTCTCACAACTTCATCTTTTTCATCTGTGATGGACGTGATGGTATTTTAACAGCTGACCGTAATGAAAACCTAAATCCGCAAAAACAACAGCAGCAGCAACTTCACTTCATGAAATATGTACCACAAACTCAAAAAAAATATATATAAACAGGCTGTCACATTAGTGCGATATTCTTCGATATCTCCGTTGTTATGCAAAATACAAAAAATATTTTATGACAAAAGTTTTTTGAATTCATGGTCTCCACCACTTAAAATTATTTTCAGTTATACAGAGTGTTTCGTTTGTGCGCAACCACGAACAACTTTAAAATTTTAAATGGAACACCCTATATATTATTACATTTT
>JAFFZR010014825.1:0-17004 GCA_018397195.1 Lethrus apterus | reverse complement strand
ATGTGCGACGCTAAAACACAAATCTATCTTCGGTTACACGAACAAGCCGATGTTTAACGAATATAGTTTCTCTTGTTGAGGCATTGACGTGAAAGTTTCCCCTTACGTTTCATGTAAAGATGTAATGTTGGTTGTATACATGCGAAATTGCAACACATGAGCTAGTAAAACCCCCTCTTAAGTCAATTTTTTTAAAATTAAGTTACATACTTCTTTTTTTTTTTGGGGTTTTAGCAGCTCAACAGAAGTAAACTCTCTGAATTTGGTTGATAATCAAACAATTTTGTCGATTCTTGTACATATAAATATTAGATAAAAATAAAAATACCTTCAAAATTTTAAATGGAAGGTATCCATTATTATTATGATATTGTAAAACTACAATTACCTTTACATTGATGTTTAATGTCATAGTTATATAATCAATATAAGACATAAATCATAAGTCGATAATTAACTTTCACTTGCACGCTTTAACTACACGAAAATATGGGTAGTGAAGACACTTATATATCAAAAGTTTCTGTTCGAAGTGACATCCTTTTTTTTTGCAATACATTCCGGAGTATTAAATTTCTTTGCGCTTTTTGCAACATCTGTGGTGGAGTGGCGGAGTTTTTTTTTTTAATTTAATCAGTCATAAAAATAAGGAAAACAATTTAGAAATTGTTGGTGGTTATTTTATTTCATAAATTTTATTTGTTGTTTTAAAACATGATATTTTTAAATTTAGATCTTGCCTGCCCAATAACTGATAATCGGTAACATTTGTATTATAAATTATAATAATGCAATACGATCTATAATGTTAAAAACGGCAGAAAAACGTATTTTATTACACATTTTTATACAGTTTTCAATCAAAAAGAATCATAAAGGTTTTTGATATACATACACAGATCAGTAGGAACAAATAAATTAAAATTATAATTAAATAAATATAATTGAAAAGTAGCTTATGCTTTAAATGCAAATCGTCATTGTTAAACTAAAGTGCTGATACAGTTGGGGAAATTAACTGGGATCGGTCGATCTCGGCTCACCTGTTCATTTTTTCAAAATGTTTTTAAGTAAAAGTTATTCGAGATCAAGCAGTCCATAGTCCATACTGTAAAAATATCGTCATGCATCCAGGGTGTTTAGTTTCGATTTTACAATATGCAACTTTGTTATTTAAATGAAACATCCTGTAAAACTAGAGATGGAAAGAAGTCATTTCCATTTCTTTTTTCAATAAATCTATAACAAAACATCCTACAACCTCCTTTTTCACATGTCATTTTGACCAATATCAATTTTGTGATACTAAATAACTTATAACTCAGAAAGTATTAACTTTAGGTATAGGGAATCTTATATACGATAGAAAGAGATCTTAAATCTCTATCGAATGACATAAAAATATACAGGGTGTTCCTTTTAAAGAAAACGAGTATTTCCCATTTAAGCTAATATTAAATTTTCGAACACTGTATAAAAAAATAAAGATATTTAATGTGAATTATTCAGCTTGAAGTATTGGCATAAAGATGCCCAAGAATTATCGTAAAACAACTATCAACAATGGTTGCATTGACTCTCTAAGAGAACGGTGCAAATGTATTTTTTTCTTAAAAGCTAGGTAAATATCTCAGAAACCGTTGAGTTTTAGTATAGAATTAGTTAACTAAGATTACTTTAAATTTTACCGCAGAATTTAAAAATGCCGTAATATACAGGCTGTTCCTTTTAAAATAACAAAGTTGTATAATGTACAAGTGAAACTGAACAGCCTGTACGCATCAGGATATTTTTACAGTATGGACTGCTTGATCCCGAATAACTTTTACTTAAAACATTTTTTGATAAAATGAACAGATAAGCCGTGATCGACTGAACCCAGATAATTGTCACAGCCTGTATATTGATATCGTAATACAATAAATAAATCTTCATACATACATTATAAATAATATAATTTTGTAGCTATTTCATCTACCATATACTTATAGGCAGAATATATTTTCAATTTATATTTAAGATTAAATATCAGACATTAAAAGTTTATTACATACACAGGTATACAGGACTAACATTTTACTAATAAACATGTATTATTTATTATTTCTTCCCAAAATTGTCATCTTACTTATGGGCCTAGTAGGATCAGAGCGACCCCTCATACAATACCGACCGCGACCACTTAAAGGTAGTCCTATCCAATTTAATTCCTTCTCTGTACTAGCAATGGAATATCCTAGTCTGCTCTTGCTGAACAGCATCGTTTTTTATGTACATGTTATACTAATTCAGATATAACAAATGAAAAAAAAATTAAAGCGTTATAAAATGTGTACTTAGTACATGTCCAGCTACAAGAAACTTCGACGAGCGCTTGTTGTTATTCGGATACATGCGCTAATTTTCCTATAGGAAAAAGTAAATCATAATTACAATCGAACTCCTCGTATTAGGGAGGGGGCGCCCATTAGTTTGCACGCCCCTGATCTAGATTCTCTAGATCTTAAGTGCGGCTGACATACACTTGTTTTTTGAGAAATCCTTACACAAAAAAAATTTGAGGCAAATATTTTATTTAAAATATTCTTGACTATACTTGCGTTATGTGGTCGAGTTTTATCCATCAACTTAATAGAAACTTTGTACATACAAAGTGTAAAGACCAACTTGAGTGAAGTTGTATTTCAATTAAACGTGCAATTGAAAGTTAATTATCGACTTATGTTTTGAAATGATTAGATAATTGATTTACAATGTATCTCTGTAAAAGGAATTCGATGTAGTTTTAGAATATCTAGAATACTATATAAATATATCACTTTTCCCATGAATTACGCAATATACTATTTTTGAATGAACGGTCAATTTAAGCCATCAAGAAGACTATTTACGTGAACCTAGGCTTTGACACTTAATTTGAACGTATATGTATATTTGCACCCCAAATTCGTGAACGCAACAGGATGTTATGACTTATGAGTTATGAGTACGTACTGGTATCCATATTCATTTTTGATATTATCATTGATTATTCATCATTTATAATTATTTTTCTTATAAATTTTCATATATTAATATATTTGTTTGTTGCAATAAGTATTTTTGTTACATTGGTTTTATTCGGTTGAAAGTTGAAGAATAATGGCAATTTAATAAATAATTATATAACCGTAGTTACCAGTACTACCATTTTCCTTGCAATTTTATAAATTGTTTTGTTGCATTACATCTTTTTGTTATTTAATAATTTATTACATGCAGAAGCTTAGAGTGGTCAAATGGTGGCTATATTAAAAACGTTGCAAGGAAAATATGTACTTTATTACTAAATAAACGCTGAATCATTTGATGGAAACACGAAAGTACACAAGGTACTTGACAAGATCGAAAACGCGGGAAACCGGTTTCAAGTTGTATTTCTTAGAGCGTTAACTTTACTGCTCGCTAGTGGTGAGCTGAATTTTTAAAGAAATATCTTAAATGGATGCATATTGACATATTAGATTCGAGATCAGAAGGAAAAACTTTCTAAATGCAATATCACATGAACAATTAACAGGTTTCTTGACCGAAAGCGTAATCAATAATTCACAGTGTTTGAATTCCGCGCTCCCGGGCATTTGCTCTTTTCGTCCAACGTGAGATTTCACCCACGATCGAATAGGCGCGAATACAGCCGAACACAACGAATAATGTCTCTCACTTTCTGTCAGCTGCTTGCTTGCACCGCGGTGCGACGTTGCTTGCTTAGTAAACTTTAGTTTGAATTTTATTTGTTTATGTGTCCTGCTGGTTGTGTGCTACGCGATTAACAACCTACCGTGACTATTGTATCGAAATCCCTCGAGATCTAAAACCCCGGACTTCATTTGTGCACGTAGCAGGTAAATAGAACAGTTTTCGAATTCTTCTTTGATTCTAGGTTATAGAAGGGCACGAGGTTATGCACCCCGTTCAATAAGGCACGCCCTCGGCTTTTACACGTCAGGTGTTTGCTATTATAAAAAAACGGCAACGTTAATACATTTTATGAACGCCGATTTAATCTAAAAATGTCATGTTTTTATCATCGCTAGTAAGTTAGTCGGTGCGCATTCTACTTGGATTCTAACCTCCTATTCGGTATCCGATATAGACCGACTGAAACCCGATCCTATTATATTTATTATTATTTTTTTATAACATTTTAACCGGAGACAATCGGAGTTACCAAATTCATTTATATAAAATTGGAGATTTGATGGTTAGGGGCGGTGAGACACAGTGTCATATTCATATATCATGGCCAAACGTGTTTCATTCACTGCATTCCATGTTTCAGTACGTGGTTTTCGTCGCATATCAATGTATTTGATCAATATCGCAAGATATTTAATCACACGACATTTATTTGTGTATCCAATCATTGTTTTATCAATTTGCTTGGCTACAATGTATATTCAGATCGAAGGGTAAAGCTGAGCTGAAAAGTGTACGATAAACTGAAAAATATAATTTAATTTGTGCAATAAAATAAAAACAACTCAAAGGAAATGACAATATAGGTACTGAATCAAATTTTAGTTTTATATTACAGTATACTAAATTATTTTTATAACTATATTTATAAGTAGTAATTAATTATATTCATCATCATCATCATCATCAAGCCTTACAATCCTTTGGATTATGGCTAATGCTCAAAGCGCTTTAAAATCCATTTTTTGAGGGGGATTAATCCCGTAATATTTTTTTTTACATTTTGTTGTTGGTCTTGGCTGCATTTGTTATCTTTCTCCATTCTTTTTCTGTTCTGACATTTCACTTTGCAATCTACTATTTCTAGCGCTCGTATATTCTCTTTAAATTAATTATATTAGTTGTATTAAATTATATAGACTATTATATGACTATGTTTTTTAATACAGACTAATGCTAATTTTATGTTGTTCTTATGGTCTAATTTTGTCTAATTATAGCTCTAATTATATTAATATGGAAGATTGAGGTGATTATAATAAATATGGTACAAAACCGTCGACTTGTTTTTTTTTTATAGACGCGTTACAATGTATCTCAGATAATAATACAGCATTTCGTAATTATATTTGAATTATTTCCTCGATTATTATGCCAAATAACCTTACTCTTCTGAGTTACAAAACTGGAGTAGTTGTCTTCACCAATTACTGACATTAAAAATACATTTTTAAAACGAGTGTTAGATAGCTGCAATGGAAACTTGAGTAATTGATTTTGTAGTTAATTATTCCAAATCTTTCATTATCTTGTTGATGCAGCATGGTGGTACAAAAAACATTTCTGAGTATCTCGTAATGTAGCGATATGATCCTTTTACAATGTGGGATGTCGGTTTTTCATTGTATTATTACCATCAGCACAAACTGAATTATTTTGTAATAATCCAAAATTAATTGACTAGATAAAATTAATTTAATGATCATCTATATGTTTAAAATATTCGTGAAAATTAGTATAATATGGTAGACTGTTTGATTGATGAGTTGCGGACAGGTAAGAGGTTGAGAGAGGTATGCACATTGAGCTCAACCATTTTCAATGTTTATATGATGGTGATGGTATTTTGATGATTGTGAGAACAACAAAGTCGTGGTGTTTAGGCAAAAGGGGGAATGTTATGAATTCCGATGGAATGGAGAGTGGTTGATGGAGTCAATATGAATAGTTACTTGGGATATATGAAAAATTTTGTTAGGTAACGTTTGAGATGTGTGTCGAGGAAAGATACATTAACAGTTGTAAATCTTTATTTATTTGACAACCCACTCTTTAGATCTGTTTCCTTCAATCTTATTTTGACTACTATTTAATTTCTTTCATCATTTTCAGCATTCTTTCTTCAATCTACCGAGCCCCCCCCCCTCTTTCTAACTCAGATCAACAATATCGTGCACGAATAAATGAGATTACATATATTGGCTAACATTTTCATCATTACGCTTGCCATATTCCCCCCACGTCCATTGCTTATTTTTGTCGACCATTTCTCGTGAAGAGGCAGCGCTTTTCAATATCCGGTTTCTCAACCACACACAACATTCGTATTTATTTATTTATTGTAGAAACGTACGAAAAAATGTTTGCTCAGAGATTTATTCCAAAGGAAATGCTAACTCATAACTCATAACTGATTGAAGTAATTATTATCTTTTTGTTCTGTTTTGGAAATGATTTACTTGATTTTGAAATACATTCTTTTACAATCAACAAAATGCATTATTAAAATATATACTTAATATTTGTTTTTCAAATGACGCTTTTAAAGAAAAGATATAATTGGAGTATATGTTATTTTAATTTTCTTATGTATTTATTTAACAATGATAAATTCTTATAGGTATCTCATTTACAGACGATAATGTCACATTACACAATGAACTAACTAGTCATCAAAATTACGTAATGAACAAACTAATCATTAGAATTACGCAATGAACAAACTGATCATCACAATTACGTAATGAACTAAATAATCTACCACGAAAGCTGAATAGTTAAATCTAAACTCTTAGAAGTTTTGTATATGAAATACATATCCAGAGTAAGTTCTACTAATTAATAATTCTATACGAACTTTTTTCGTACAATATTTTAGTAATTGTTAAATAATTCATGTGCAAATGGTTAGTTATATGAGCAATATTATATATACCATTAACGAAAAACCCAATTAATAAGTAAATTTATCAGGAAAAATTTGTCCTGAAATTTTAAAGCTGATAAATAGCCTACTCATACATTTACCTGTCACTATGACCATCCGTATTCGTTATCGTCCATTATCCATCGTACTAACATACGATCGTTTGATTTTCATTAGCCTTGAATCTATTAATTTCTCCATGGTGTATTTTTGTTGTTGTTTCATATCAATACCACACAAATGCAGTTAAATAAAAAGAACAATAAAAGTAAATAAGTTCAGGTAGTGAAATTAAACTTTAAAAATGGCAACGATTCAAAGAAACGACAAAACTAAGAAAGTATTTGTTAATATAAGTATTATAATTCATGCGTACATATTTATATACCTATAGTTCTAATAATAATTTTTAAATTTACATATGCATTATATCACAGGTACGGTTTCAGAACTTTAACGAGCATTTGAAAACTTACAAAAACAAAATGGATAATACATAAATTTTTAAACTAATTATATAAAAAGTATATTTATAGATTTTCTGTCTGGCTGCCACATGGATCTGATAAGTAATAAGTTATCACCAGTTGTCGCTACGCCATATGGCTTGAACGACAAAATTATCAGTGCGGAAATATGGATTCCTTAGCATTGTTAATTGTCTGCTTTTACTTTTATTGTGTAAATATGAAGCGTGCGCTATACAAATTGCCAGGTTTACCCTTCGATTGAAGAAAATCAATTTGTACGACGTTTGATAAATTTATCGGATACTGATGTACTTACTATCCATTAAAATAGTATGCGTTTGATTCTTATCAGTTTGTTGTATCACAGAAAATTCTTCCCTTTTCCCCCCTACGTACATGTATGGTGAATTGTTTTATAGTATCATATTTATCAATATATTTATTATTTATTGTCGCAATAAACGTGTTAATTTTCTTGTGGGTCAGCAGTTTGAAATTAAAATCATAATAATATCAAAACATTTTTAAACTTGTTTATATATTTCAAAACGAATTAATTAATAATAACGGAAATGAATGTCCAGTTTCTAACGGGAAAATTACGATATCGATAGATCACTTCAAATAAAAAAAATTGTTATACACACCATTGATTCAAATGCTTCTTTTTTGAGATTCTTGTTGATGAAATTTATATTTTTCACGAGTTTTCTTAATTAACTGCAAAACAGAAACAGCTGTAATTTTCTAGTTTAGTGTTAAAAAAAAAATTTGGGTTGGTTAAATGGTACATGATTAGAGCTCACGCCACCTGTCAATTTTGCAATTTAAGTTAAAATACTCATTATTCTTCTTAAGGTAAGCGTAAACGAATTGGACGGGTTGGTTGGATTGGACGAATACTGATTCATGTCAAAGAACAGCAAATCCGAAGTAGTCTAAAAGGTACTGAGCTTTTGGACGTCATAATTGAGAATACATTTAATGTCATGGGAAAATAACATTATGAAACCACATATGCACCATTTTGTTCGATGACCTGCCATTTTTCCGGCAACACCAAAATCCCGTTGCTGTAAAACTAAATTAAACTAAATTAATACCATTCAGGGAGTTCTGCAGAGACCGAAAGAAAACAGGCCCTGGCTATACGGTGGTTGCATTAAAATGTCCCGGCCAAGTTCTTTCAATTTCTGACGGGTCCTTAAAGATGTTTGCGGTCTGGAGATATCAGCGTGGTATACGACATCCTTTTTGTTGACAAGTTCCAGCAGTTTCTTTTGAACTGCTGGCGGCAGCAGCTTGTGATGCACGATGCCCCTCCAATCCCACCAAACGCACAGCATAACGTTGGCTCGAATGGCTCGGGTTCATTTCGTTTCAGTAGAGATTTGCAGATAGATCAGATAGATCGAACAAATTTTTTGGAGTGAGATCATGTGGCACCCAAACGTCGAGCTTCTTTTTATAGCCAGCTTTCTCCAAATGGTTGAACACTCTTTGGTGATGGATGTTTAGGTCCTTGGCGATCTCATCACTGCTTTTGCCATAATATCATCCACTTTTTCTATGATTGGTCGCCCACTCTGAAGAGCAACATCGAAATTTCCAGAAAGAAAGCGACTGAACCATCATTTGGCCGTTGCTTTTGATAAATTATCTTGCCTTGCCCATAAACATCACAAATTTCTTCATGGATCTACGCAGTATTTGTACCTTTATCGGAATAAAATGTAAAATGTAGCGCAGTTTTGCGGAAAGTTTACTCATCTTCATGGCTAAATACCTTTCGTCTGATAATAAGAAATGCCAGCTCTCAAATGACGTCGGCCTGCCCAGCTGCGACTCATATACCCTGAGATTTAGGGCACTAATACTATCTCGTGAGCAAAAGGCTCAATACTTTTTAGACTACCTATTATAAAGAAAAGTATTATTGCTCGATTCGTCCGATGCGATCCTGTGAGCGTCTTCTCTTTTGTGATATTTTTCAATATTGCATAATATATTGAGTACTTCAGAATGTTTATTTTGATAATAATTATGTTTTATCTCATTCATGGAGATTCTTAAACTATGATAAAAAATCCGCGTCCAGTTTTAATAAAGATAGAAAGGAGCACTGCAGTACAGTGAATTTTATGTATTTAAATCCTAACAAAATATACAGAAATAAGAGTAAGAAGAAATAGAAAGAATTAGTATTTTACTTATAATCCAAAATTGACTAGTGGCGTAATAAAAAAGTGTAGGCAAACTGCAACACTTTTTATAAGAAGTATTGCTCAGTACATTAATTCCATGAAAATTATTAAGAAAGATGGTGAAGAAAAACATGGAAGAAAAAAAAATTTTCAGTCTATACATGATTCGTTTTCCTGATACAGGGAAACGAATCATGTATATGTAGACTAACATTTTTTTTTATCTATGATGCTCGAATTTTTCCGATTAAAAATTGGACCACCTGTATATTAGTTTAACTGACATTAGTCGAGGGTTGCTTTAATAATCAAATACATTTTGGTGTTTGCTCTAAAATAATGGTGTATATCATGTTTAAATATATTTTTTCTCTACGAACATTTAAGACGTATAAACCAATACGCCATATACATATGTTTCCGTCATAATCCATTATATAACATAGATGCTTAATAGATAATAGACAACTATAGCAAAGATGTGATAAAAATAACATATTGAATATCCAGGCACAATACGAACACACGTTTGTTGCGAGAATTATCTTTAAATTAGATTTTTGGATAATTCGGAATTAATAAGTGAAAATTCCGTAATTCGAATAAAATTTCATTGAATACGATCGTTTTCGGGCACTTTTAAAATTTCGATTGATTTTTTTTTATTGAATTACCCTTCCGAAGTTTCAACAAATATTTTTTTTTCGATCGGACAATTCGCGTAGATCGTTAAAAACGTTAAAATGCGACTAGTACTGGATCTGAAGCTGAAAATTGGGTACGAATAATAATAATACTACATATGCTTAAAATATTAATTTGCCGTGTTAAGTACTTAGGCGATTTATTCGTTTTGTTTGTAACTCCTAATTTTTGGCATACATAGCTTCTTGCTTTTGGGCTCTCAGTGTGATTGGCTTAGTGCAAACAGTAGTTAATTTTGAGTTTGCTTTCGATGAATTTGACAGTGATGAATAAAGATTGAAAAAACAACCTGTGTTCTTATTACTTTACAAAAATCCAAATTTGTGTTACTGAATATTATTACACCCATAAGAAAACGTTGAGTTAAAAGAAGAAATATTAAAAAATACTTGAACCGATTCCTTCTATTAAAAGTAAATAAGCTAACTTCCGTAACTTATTTTGCTTTTAGTTTCGGAAGCACAACATAATAGAAAAGAAAACAGTCGAATTATAACAAATATGGACAAAATTTTCCAAAAGAACAGAATCAGAAATCAGAAAAAGCTTTAATGTTCAATAATCAATCATAAAAGATTTTTTTCATTTCTATATACTGAATAAAATAATTAATAAAAACTTTATATGAAATGTGCTTGTATCGTATCGAAATAAAAATTAAAGGGGGCCGTCGCGAGGCAGGCTCAGCGCGTTCCTCGGAACCCGGCCCCGCGATCAAGAAAGCTCATCGTAAATTGTTCCCGCAGAATTTTGGAGTCCGGCCCCGTAAAAATCACGCCGTCCCTGAATAGAGCACCAGATACGAATTATTTCTTTATGCAGGAAAGAGAAAGTGTAAATGGATCACAGTTCAAAATTGTTCAACCTTGCTCATATTTTTATCAAAAGCTTATACAAAGTAGCTAATGAAATACACTAAGTACATTAATTTTGTTGTACCGACAAATCTATTGAAGTGAAAAAGTGGAATAAGAATATTTCGTTGCTGTATGAATGTGAATGTAAATGATATATGATGTGTGGTATAACCTTGTTGGCTATTTAATAGTTTGATATTAATGATATGTTTTTGTTTTTTAAAGAGATAATTAATTTCAAAATATATCACTTTACCCTCAATTACGCAAACAGAAAATTCAGTCACATTTTATCATTTATTTCTGTTTTTATACACATTCTTTTTTTCAATTTATTTGTCATTCTTTTACGGAACCAAAAACTACATTCGTGAACCTTATGAACGTCGCAAACATGAAAGCTTTCAAATAGTTTTTTCGTGACTTCGTCCGGCAATGATCATTTTGTACATCTCTTTCGAGGGCACAAACTATGCAGTTTCCGGTCTAGGCCGCCAAAGCTTTGGACTTTAAGATGGTTTTACTTTGGCATTGATGATTTGTGCCTGTTATGTGCTGTGCTGCTGCAGATTTTATACAACAAATTTTTTTATATTTTAATTATCTAGTTAACTTCTAATGTGCGTGTGTTCTAATGCTCTTTTAACAATGTTCGAATAAAAATAGTCTGCCAAATATTTTGTACATCCGTCTTATTTTGTTGGTTTTCTGTTTCTTACTAGTTGTTAACGGCCACGTTCAGCCGGAGCCAGCGCTCTGACAGCAGCCAATGAACGCCAACGTGACGTCATTTAGTTGGCATGCATTGGCTACTGTCAATGCACTGGCCTAGCAATCACCCGGCTGAGCCTGGCCAATATCAAAATTGGCCAACTGTCAATATCCTACGAGATGTTTATGTTTTCACATTTAGGTATTAACAACATGAAACAAAGAAATTCTATAATACCAAAATAATTATTATTTATTAAATTTTACACGAAAATCATCCAGAAACTATCGCTTCTGGTCTAGTGTTACAAATAACTTTGTCTTTTGATAAAATTTTGGTTTGAAAAATGGTAATAATATAAGAAAACAACATTCAATAAACTGCGCCAATAAAGTGTGGAAAATGCGTTTATACTCAATTTTCCGTGTTTCCGTGCATTTTAACTGCAAATACTGTGTGTTAAATAAATAGCATCACGATAAATTTTAAAAAATGATGCGGTTGGAGGCAAGCTTGATTGCATTATAGATAATGTGAAACCATATCTATTCTTTGTTCATTTGTTTAACAAATCTTGTATGACTAAAAGTTTTTTGAGAGACTATATCTTAAATATTAAACAAGTTAAATTTTATTATGAAATATACAATGTTTATAAAATATTGCTGTGTTTGTTGAAATATATCCGATAGGTGGACGGATGTTATGCATGCTTTATGTCAAATTTCACGTTTTATTATAAAGAATCTCATTCAAAGTTTTATCGTACTCAAGTTAAATATTACATAATCTTATTTTCCGCCAGTTCCGTAATTAAACAAATTTAATTTGAGCCGACGTTAACCTTCTATCTTTGTCTCGCTTTATATAGATTTATTTTTGAAATAAACTTTAATTAAATGAAAAACTTTGAATTTATATTTTTTCGGCCGCTTCGAAGTAGTCTACCAAGTTTCAAAGCGAGGTCTCTTGACGTTTATAAATATAACTTAGTCGTACAGTCTAAATTAAATCTCTCGAACACGCAACAGTAATTTCGTAAGCAACACACTAATGTTTACGGTTTCGTTGGCTTATTTTTAACATTGAAGTGCTTTTGATTCAATCTACTAAAATCGGGAGGAACGTTTGCCAGGCGTTGAAAATATCGCATTCCGTATCTCAAGTTTATTATTTCATCGTTTCACTATTATTAACGGCACATGAAAATATTTTAAATTTGCAATCACAATATCGGTTTTCCATGTGTCTGTTATGTTTGAGCAAATATGTACGCAATGTCAAATTTACAAATTGCATTAAACAGTTATATTTATGTAAATTTTATGGACTAATATTGTGTAGATTTATTTTACATTAGTTAATATGGATAAATACAATTAATTTGGTGCGAATAAATAAATTTGCACTCAATCAAAAGTGTTTGTTACAAACGTATACATTTTTCATGAGTGCGCATGACTCTTAATATGGAAATTTAATTAAAAATATAAACTGTACATAATTTATGGTAACATTAAATTTATTAACACAATTAATTAATTTTTTTTTTTTTTTGATGGCATTTATATATTGCAATCAATGAATGTTTTAAAGTAGATAGAAACTTTGTTTATATATTTTTAGCAAATATGTACAAATACTCTCAGAAGTAAAGTCGGTAGAAAAATATTTAAGCAAAATTTCTACGTCAAGTCTAGAGGTTTGTACTAAATCCTGTATACCACCTTGTTTTTATCGTCATTTTTTTAAATCCATTATTTAACGATGTACCTAATTCGAAAGAGCCTGTTCCATAAATGCAGTGAAAGAAGGCTAAAACCTATTAGTTAAAAAATAATATAGAAATATACTTTTTTGCAGCATAAAATTAAAGAGAACATAAAATTAAACTTTATTTAGAACATATGTAACATTTTATATAATGTTGTCTATATTTTATTACAAATTATTTAAAAGTGAACAAAACATAAATTAAATTATGTATAGAACTGTCAATGTCTAAAATACTTCTTTCTTATTATATTTTCGGTGTAAAACCATTGCATAAATATTTGAAAAAGGACTTTCGAGTTGATTAATAATATAAGTTATCGTATATTAAATGCCTAAAATAAGAAGAAATCACCACCTGTGAGTTGGGTCCTTTGGTGAGCTTGAGCTAAAGATACTTGAAGCTGAAAATATACCAACACAACAGTCATCGCCCTCCACAATATTCACACAAGATCTTCCAGTAGGTAATTCGCAGATATTGAAAAAGCACTTTCAAGATAAATACATAAGTTGCTTCTGTAGTACCTAAATCATCTGTTAAGGGACATATATCATTGGATTGCTGCGGTGATAAAGAAATTGAAAATGAAGATCTTCTATTGAAACAAGACTAGTATCATGACAGCAAGTACTAATTTAACTAATATTATAAAGAAATTAGAAACAAACTTAGACAATTCGAAAAAAAAAGCCAAGAAAGTGTTTTTGAACGTTGCGATGAGATGCTGAAGGGGCAAACTAAATTGATTGACAAGGTAATAAATGTAGAAAATCATATCTAGGAGTTGACTAAATCGTTTATAGAAAAAGACAGATTGATATTCTCTTTAACTAATAGAGCTGCCGAGTTGGAACAAAAACACACGAAAAAGAAATGGAAATTTAAGGTGTTGTCGCTAAGGAAGGAGAAAACGTTAAAGCATTGATTAGTAAATATTGTTAATAAATTGGGTGCGGACTTAGTAGAAACTGATATTCAGGAGGCTTACCGCACTACAAATAATAAAGCAAAAACAAATAATAAACCATCCTCAAATACAGCGAAATTATTAACGCGTGAAAACAGAAACGAAATATTAAGACACAAAAAAATAGTATCACGTAGTGATAAAATTGAATCGAAATTAGAAGGTAATATTAAGGTATAAGAAATTGCGTTGGGAGGCTCGTTCAAGAGCACGTGAGAATAATTGGAAGTTTGTATGGATTTCGCAAGATAAGATCTTAGCTAGGAAAAACGAGGAGTCTAAGTGATGGTGGTACTCTTTGAAGCCGATCTTAGGAAATTGGTAAAAAATGTAATAATAAATAAATAATAATAATATTAGTATGTAGATACACAGAAATGAAATGAATGGCACTTCGTCTCATACTTAGAATTTCCTGCAAAAGGCATTTTACATTTTCCTGAAAGTAAATTAGAACTTATGTTAAAAAAATTAATTTGTTAGGCTTTTCCATTTGTTCAAATAAGATTTTTGTACTTTTTCCTTTATCCTTAATGCTATTTAGTTGGCCTGTTGTTTGGAAGGTGACATTCTCCTGTCACTTTTCACTTCGGTGAAAGCATTAATGAATCCTTGAATGTTGTAGTTTTTATAAGAAAAAATAAGAAAATAGTCCTTAAAAATTCGAATGGTACATACGTTGCTAGAAGACATTTTGTATCCGCCATACCAATTTTATGAGCAATGAATAGAAATGTGTAGCCATTTCAGATTTCGACTTTTTATTTAAATTTTTCAGTAAATAATGTTTTAATTACCCACGGTCGGTCGGTTGTGTTCTACTACCTCATTCCCCTACTACCTCGTGTTATTGTAATTAATAAATTAACATAATTATTTAATCAATATAATTGGTTAATATTTATTTTAGTAATATACAAAGGCATTCACGTTTATGTATATTGTTCAGTGTGAAGGATTTGCGTATTCTAATTTAACTTCATTCTCTCTTTTAAGCTGGATTGGGTGAAAATAATAATGTAATGTAGAGTAAGTAGTATTATTTTATGAAAGGCCTGGACGTGACACTATCTGCACGAACGTCAGTAGAGGTGAAAATCTCCAGTGGCGTATCGTAACTAATTTAACCAGTTACAAAATGGAATATCGTTTTCATATATGCCTTACTATTATAAACTTAACAATAAAATCTTCTAATTTCCAAACAAAATTAAACTGGCTTTGCAGTTTGTCGCAAAACAAAAAACAAAATTCCGAGCGTACATTTGCGAACATAAATGTGCCTGAACACACTACAGATTAATGTTTACAATAAAAATAAATTAACATTATTTACGACCACCAAAATGACGTACGATTAAAAGGATTAGCATAATTATAAAAATTGAAGTCACATTAAAGTAAGCAATTCAGAACTAAGATTTAACGTTTAAGAATTAACATTTAAAAACGTAGACCGTTTATCCAGAAAATTAAGAAATAAGAATCAGCTGACACACATGCGAATTTTTCATTTCATTTAGGATTGCGCACATGTGCACTGACAATTTTACTTAAGAATTAAGCGGAAAGATAAAGATAAACCATCTCCTTAGTTCTTAATTTTTAGTTGCTGTATAAACGTCAAACCGGCGCTACGGTTATTTATCTCTTAAATATTAATTCTTAAACGTTAAATCTTAGTTCTTAATTGCTGTATAAGCCCACCATAAATGAAATAAAAGCAACAAAACTATGGCAGACTAATCACAAACTTACACCCCTATTATCGCAGTATAGACGCGTCCGTTTAATATTTGGTCAATATACAGATCATATTATTGTCTTTCATAAAATAAAAGTACTCTACTATTTAATTTTATCGTTTAAAAATATTTACAACAAATACTTATATTTCAACCCCCATAACAGAAAGCACAATTATTTAACATGATAATTTTAGAATTTTTGCGGACAATAGAAAAATTATAAAAACAGCATGTTTATATTACATATTTCTTATGTAATGATAATAGGTAGTTTACGCAATAAGTGCGTGAAGTGGTTCATTATGAAACGAGTATGCGAACTCGTATGCTTTCAGTAGGGATTGCAATACCGGTAAATCGGTATACCGGTTTACCGGTAAATATCAATATTATAACTAATTTTTTTACCGGTAAATTTATAATTTTTTACCGGTAATTCGGTAAATTTTACATATACCAAATGCCTTGTTTTTCTTTTGCCGCTGCAACGCCAGCGATAATTCTTACCCTAGGTATTACCTAAACGCATACTGAGCATACTGAATAAGTCTAAGTATTGTTAAGCTACATTCACTCATAATTTAGTTCGAAAAAGTGCACGAATTGTATTTTGTAGTGTACAATTTTCTACACCAGCTCTTGATACCAAACAGACCTTTTGTTTACACTTCCACTTGCTATTCCATGTAGCACTAGAAGGGATTGTTTATGAGAAGTTAATTTACATAATAATTTGTTTTCCACGATTATACTTACAAGAAAATATTTTAATTTGATTTTATTTTAATATCTAATATTTAACTTATTAGTTAACTTATTAGAATGAATTATTTTTGTATTTGTTCTCAATGCTTTCCTGTTTTAAAAAGAAGGTGTTAAATTTAATATAGTTTTGTTGTT
>JAFFZR010014824.1:0-17124 GCA_018397195.1 Lethrus apterus | reverse complement strand
GTCCATATTTTTCCTTGTTATCTTCTGTATTTCTTTGTAGCATTTCCAACCGAGCGGCATTTCTATTTTTTAGAGCTTCTCTACATTCGTCATCAAACCATTCTTTTGGGAATTTACTTTTGCTTTGTTTCATGTACTCTTCGGAACCTTTTATCATGACTGTTTTTAATTGTAACCATTCGTCGACATTTTCCGTAGTTGACAATTTTTCTAATTCCTCTGTGATCATTTCGCTAAACTTCTGGTAGGTTTACGAGATCATTAAAAGTTTCAAACAAATTCAATCAAACTTATCCGTCGTAATTCCGAACATTCATTTACAACAAGTCGATTTAATTCGACCAAGATACGGTTTTAATTGGGGAAGACGAAAGTAAAATTTTTGGAAAAATAAAAGTAACAATTTAGAAGATTGGTCTAATGGCTTACGCAGTGGGTTAACAACGTCAAGGGCTAAGGTTCAAATTTTAGTTGAGGTAATGGAATTTTATTTCAGAATTTGCAATATTTCTGACTTTGAGTTGGCTTTCCAAATAACCCAATAATAATAATTAGGTTTTCCACGTTTTTCCTAGCAGTGAATGCTGGAACAAGTCAGCCTGCCAATCTAAAGACCTTCTTAGGTTCGATCTGTTGAGGTGGCATAACAGAAGGTTAAAATAAAATAAAAAACATAAAATATAAATCCGATAAAGCAAAATGAAAAATAGAGTAGATTAGAGAAAAAGATATCAGACGAACCTCTTTAAGTAATCATTTAAAGCAGTGATTCCCATAGGATGCGCCATGGGGAGCAACGACTTCCTCACGGCGGCGCCGCGAATATTTCACAATTTTTACACTTTTACCTAACTCTTACCAAAAACAAACTATTTTACAGAGTGTACTCAACAAATTATACAAGGAGCGTCTTTGAAAATCCAGATACAGGAAAGGCGCCTAGAGTCAAAAAAGTTTGGGAACCAATGCTTTAAAGCATAGGGCTCATTATGAAAGGACTGATTTATTGATAACCTTTAAAAATATGCGTTCTCCGTCATTAATTGTCATTTTGGACATTAACTCCAATTTCGAAATAACCAATGACGACACACGGAAGAAAAATATTTTCTGCGATACAAACATTATAATTTCAATGGAGTAAAGTTACGATGAAATATGAATATCAAACGCAAAAAGAAATGTCAAAAAAGAAAATATTCAATGATATACGTAGCATGGGCCGAAGGATAAATGGGAGACTAGAAATTTGCAAAATGTCATTTTCTTTCGGACAGTTTACTGAGAATAAATCATGCGTGGATGTAAAATTTCTTTAAAGAACATCAATATTGGACGTTGGTGGTGTGTTTATTTACTTAAAATAATAGTAATAATAATAATAATATATTTATTCATGTAAGTGACAAATCATAGATTATACATTTAAAAAAACATGTCAAATACAATGATAAAATACATAAAATACACGCACATATTATAAACGAGTCCTGTCACTTAAAAATTGATCAGACATGTACTACTACTTAATACAGTAGTAACTACAATAATTAATAAGCACGGATATCAATTCACATTTGAGCTTTTCTATTAAGTTTTTTTTTTTTAATCGTTTAGAAAGATTGCTGCCTGAGTAAGATGGACATTTTTTATAACATCAAAAGTGGTACTCCAAATGAAGTATTTTCCCAAGAAATTTTACACTAGTTGACAATGCAATAAAACTATTATTAACAGTCAGGCAGAAGGAGTCATTCAGCATTTTTTTTTCTTTAAATGAGTTTCCATCCTTGCCACTATTCATAGTTACGTTAGTTTTCGAGCGCCATTCAGTGAATTTATTTATGACGTTATTAGCTTTAGTATGCAGTGTAGTTGGTAAATCTGCAGACATAACTAAAAAGATATCGTCTGCAAACATTACAAGCAGTTCAGACTGTGCCTAATTGGGTAAATCATTAATATATAATAGAAATATAATCGGTCCTAAAACCGACCCTTGAGGCACACCAACTTAAACACCTTTGAAATCTGAATATTTTTTTTTAATCTTTACCCATATTTATCTTGTCGCTTAAGTACGACTCCAAGTCAATACTTGCTCTCTAAACCCAAGCACATTTAGCTTTTCTAATAGAAATTCAATTGGGACATATTTCCTTATGGCGTACGATACTTTAAATATAATGGATTCACGAGAAATTCAATATATTTAAAGAAAAACTATTCATTAATTCCCAATACAGTATGAGATCCTTGGGTGTTTGGAAAATGAAATAAAAGTTAGATGAACGATTAAAATATGTTAAGACCTTCTTGCTTTAAACAAAGAAAAAAAAACGTCTGATTCATTTATTATTTTACATAATTTGGCCGATGGTGTACCTTTAAAAAAATTTTTTATTTAATACTATATATCAGATTTTTGGAATTATTTTAAATCTTTTTGTTGATTGCAATAAACCAAAATAACTAAAGTAACCTAAAATAACAAGTTAGGCAAAATAAATACATTGAAGAAATAGCCAGTATGAAAATCAGCCAGATATTTTTCAACTAAAAATGTGTTGCCCATGCACGCAGAGAATATTTTTCTTAATTATTATGTAAACCTGAAGGTTTTATTTATTTATTAAGGTTAAATTTATGCTGTGAAAAGTAATAAAAACAATTCTTATTTTCCAAAATACATCCCTAACACAAAATATATAACTTATATATAAGATTTCTTAAAGCATGTTAAACAAAACGTGTCAATTCAACAACAATGCTCTTGTAATTTGTTTTAAACGTTTAAAGAGAGATGCGTTCATTTTATGTTGGCACACTTTTGAAGTAGGTTTCAAATATTTCATTTTTGTGTAATTAATTCATGTTACAGAATGGCGAAATGAATTCGTTTCAAAACACACAGATATGCATAAATAATCGAAGAATCACATAACACTTTAGAAAGTGAGAAAACGTTATGATTTTTTTTTTATAATATATAAGCTTAATCAAGGTACCAATTAATAACAACAAAAATAACGAAATTTGTAAAACGTAACTTATGTAATAATCACGCTTCAAATGGTAAAGTAACATAAAGATTCATGTATGGCACCTAATTCGTTAGTAATTGCGAAAATCGTAAATTCAACCTTTGTGAACCAAGCGTATCAAATTATACATCAATAATGGATTTGTTCAGGTGGGGCATATTTCTGCACTACTGATCAAGTAGAGGTGGCTTGAGTGGAGAAGAAAGGCGCAGGTATAAATATAGATGAAGATCTGAAAGCATCAAGTAGTTCAGTGTGTAAACTACTCAAAACACCTAACGTCATAATGAAAGCTCTGGTGAGTTTGTGTTTGTGTATCATAAGTGATGACAGTGATTAGTGATTACCAATGGATTACTTAAATTATAATGAAAAAAAATCGTGTTTTAATAAAAACTTCATGTTTCAGCTGCTGTCTTTCTTAGTCCTCGCAGTGGTTGGTAGCCAGGCAGAGGAGAAAAATTCGGCGGAATTGAGTGAAAACAATCAACAAAAACGAGGATTGTCAGGCTTAGGTTATGGTTATGGAGGTGGCTTAGATCATGGTTATGGAGGTGGCTTAGATCATGGTTACTCTGTAGGACAAGGATCAGGTGGTGGATTTGGTTATGGACACGACCATCATGAAAAAACCGTTACTGTTGTTAAGAATGTCGCCGTACCATATCCAGTTGAAAAACATATACCCGTACCGGTGGTTAAACATATATCTGTACCGGTGAAAGTATACGTTCCGCAACCATATCCAGTTGAAAAACGCATTCCTTACACCGTACCGGTTCCAGTTAAGGTTCCTGTGGCAGTTCCACAACCATATCCAGTGGAGAAAGTTGTTCACGTTCCAGTGAAAGTACACGTTGACCGCCCAGTTCCGGTTAAGGTGTATGTACCACAACCATACCCAGTGGAAAAGACAGTCCATGTTCCATACAAGGTAGCTGTACTACAACCATACCCCGTTGAAAAACCCGTACACGTACCAGTACATGTACCCGTTCACGTACCACAACCATACCCAGTTGTAAAAACCGTACCAGTCGAAGTCAAAGTACCAGTTGATCGTCCATACCCGGTGCATGTAATCAAACCTTATCCAGTGCACGTTGAGAAAAAAGTACCATATCCTGTCGAAAAACAAGTACCATACCCCGTTAAAGTACACGTCGATAGACCGGTACCATATCCCGTTGAAAAACCAGTACCTTTTGAAGTTAAAGTACCCGTACCGGCACCTTATCCAGTTTACAAACAAATCGCCGTACCAGTTGAAAAACCAGTACCGGTACCATACAAAGTACTCGTTGATAGGCCGTACCCCGTCACTGTGGAGAAAAAAATTCCCGTACCGGTAGAGAAGCCTGTTCCATATCCAGTTAAAGTTCCCGTACCCTATCCTGTTCACCAACATCATCAACATCATCATGGATACTGAACATAGATAACCAAAAAAAAAAGAATAATTCACGATATTTGTGACTTGTAAATAAGTATATTTTTATATTACGATTGCTGTGTTCTACGTCATGTTTTATTTATGTCTCATAATAAATAACGTTAAAATTAGAGTTTATTTCTTTAGAATAAATTCCCACTGGATTTGCATTAAAATTAAGCAAAGTTTTCAATAAGCGCACGCGAAAAACAATAATAATAATATATAAATTTTTTTTTCAATTTTACGTTCTCTTGATTTTCGCCTGAAGATGTCTGTAAGCCAAACCTAGTTGCAAAATAAAATTTAAAAAAGAACAGGAAACATTCTACCGACAATCAATTAAAATGTTACGTAATTTGAAGATTTTATTAATTCAATATGTAAATGGGCGAATGCATTAACTTTTGTGAAATATTATCAATTAAACACAGGAAATTCAAATTTCAAACCACCAGAAAGGTTGTTTCTATAAAATACAATGTGCAATATGTATGTTATTATAAAAGGAAATGTCATAGAAATCAAATTTTATAAAACAAGTATTAGATAAGCCACCGTTACCTTTGTAAGCAATCGTTGTCATATACTTGAAATCGTTATTTAACGGACATGCCCGTAGTTTCAATTTGAAATTACATAAATAAATGAATTTTTATGTAAGAGTTTACGTAAATAAAAAACAAATATTTTACTAAAAAATGCTGAACACAATTTCCTGGATGTTATCGTGTTATAACCAGTTTCTATCTAAAGCTTCATCTATTTAGGAATAATGCTCCGATAGAATGTTGATTTTGAGTCTCAATGAAAGATTTTATAGCCGCCTGTACACTATGATATTATATCTAAGAAAAATCGCCAGAATTTTTTAAATGAAAATCGAAGAAAACGTGAAAGTACCTCATGATGGGAGACATTATGCAATGAGATTTTTGCAAGTTGTTCGCGATATTTGAAAGGACGCAATGCATAAAACCGTCAACGTGAAGGTCATTATTTTGAAATTGAAATTTTGAAATTCGTATAAACGTGTAAATAACACAAAAAAACATGGCAATTGTGCAATTCGTAGTTTTCTAGGTTAGGAATTAATGAATGGATTTTTATAATTGGCTTTCGCAACAAACAAAAAATAAATTACTGAACGTTTATAACAATTCCGAGCCTAATTATATGAATACAATGAATACAATGACCTTTGGTTGTCAAGATCGTGCTTTCTCAAGCGTTTTTGTTTACATAGTTTTGTGTACATTTTGCTGTAACAATCAGGACCGTCCTAAGATATTTGGCGCCCGGGGGCTACTAACAATAATGCGCTCCTCTTCATGAGAAAATATACGGGAGGGAAAGCGGGGCGACAGTGAAGTTTTACAAAAGTTTCACCAATAAATAAGGTGACAAATTAGTTTTTACGAAAAAGCAGTACGGATGGATGGAAAAAGGTTGTTGTATGGGTTTGGTTAGCACCATAAATTGAAATTATTGAAATTTAAAACGTCAGTTTTTAAAAGGGTTAGGTTAGCTCGGTAATTGAATTTTAAAATTTATAATTTATGGTTAGGTTATAACGGGTTAGGTTCGCTCCGTAATTCAAATTATCAAATTATTGAAAATCAGAAGGTCAGATTTTCAATTTTTAAAAATTTATAATTTATGGTTGGGTTCGCTCCGTAATTGAAATTCAAAAGTTAAAAAAGAGAATACAAAAGGAGTAAAAAGCACCCCTTTTTAAATTTCAATAAAGAAGTATAAAAAGAAGTACAAAAGAAAATACAAAATTCAAGCAAACTATAAGAACAATTAACGCCCCAAATGGAAGCCAACTAAATTAAATGGAACCCAACTAAATTAAATGGAACCCAAATAAATTAAATGGAACCCAACTAAATTAAATGGAACCCAAATAAATTAAATGGAACCCAACTAAATTAAATGGAACCCAAATAAATTAAATGGAACCCAACCAAATTAAATGGAACCCAACTAAATTAAATGGAACCCAGCTGAATTAAATGGAACCCAAATAAATTAAATGGAACCCAACTAAATTAAATAGAACCCAACTAAATTAAATGGGTACGATAATAGAGAAAAATGGAAAATTAGATAAAGAGATGAGAGATGAAAGATTAAGTAAAACAAGAAAAATATTTAATATGCTGAAAACGACATCTTTTGGAAAAAGAGAAATACAAAGCAATATTAAAACAGAAGAAAAGGATAGTCAGACCAACAAAACTGGCGCCCCTGAGCTACCGCCCATTTAGCCCTGTGGTTAGGGTGTCATCGGTAGCATTTTGATAATTAATTACTGTTGCAGAAAAATACCCAATGGAAAATGGAATGGTGTCAAAAGGTAAAGACCTATGAAGAAGAGAAAAAAAGAAATATTAAACGATAAAATGTTAAAAGCATAAATAATAATAATAATGAAAAAGAAATAAAAAATACTAAAATCAATTTCTAAACTTCAATCCTTTCTATGGTAATCAGCTAATCAGCTATAATATCCCGTCTCAAATCGGTGAACAAATATTGAGATTTCTGGACTGAACAAAGTGTGTTTAAAATACAAATATTTACTTATTTTTTTACGGTTAAAAAAAAAAATAAAACAATGAAGTCTTCAGAACATAATCTTCACAAATAAAAGGATTAACACAGTAAATGTCAAATGATTGTTTCATATAAAATAAATTATAACTTTCACGACTATGAAAATGATAGTCCCAGTAAAAATTATTTATGACAACCTACTGCATATTCATAAAAATTAAAGAGTGATCTTTTTAAAAGAAATTAAATATATCAACTGAAAATATCAAAACAATATATGATTTGATATGAATTATAAACAGTTCCGTGGATTGGATCTTTTCCGTATTTCTTCTCAATAAATACAATTGAACAACATTCGCAGGATGGAAAAATTTTATTCAAATTATACCGATTTCCGTTTGAAAACATTTTGTTGTAAATAGTTAGTTATTGTATCTGCAACACACTTTACTTCTATGATTATTTGTTGATATAACCATATATGTAATAAATAATAATATATGTATTACATATGTTATTTTAGCTGCTTATGTTGCCAACGAAACTGGAAGAATATTTATTTAAACACAACAATAATTAAGTTATTATCTTATTACTTATTATTACTAATTAAGTTTTGAAGACTGACTATAATGAATGCCCGTGCTATACAATTGTAAATAAATATGATATTTTTATAAATATTTATGTTGATAAACTCAGGGTCACCCTAACCACAGGGCTAAATGGGCTATAGCCACGGGCCCAGCGGTCCTTTTGGGCGGCAATTGTTCTTATAGGTTATTTGAATTTTGTATTTTCTTTTGTACTCCCTTTTATACATATTTTGTACACTCTTTTTTACCTTTTGAATTTCAATTGCTGAACGACCCAACCATAAATTATAAATTTTTAAAAACTGAAAAACTGACTTTTTGAATTTCAATAATTTGATAATTTGAATTACGTAGCGAACCTAACTCATGCCAACCCAACCATAAATTATAAATTTTAAAATTTAATTAGGGAACAAATCTAACCCATGCCAATCCAACTATAAATTTTTAAAACTGACTTTTTGAATTTCAATAATTTCAATTTACTGAGCGAACCCAACCAATACAACAACCTTTTTCCATCCATCTGTGCAACTTTTTCGCAAAAAATAATTACCTTATTTCACCTTATTTATTGGTAATTATATTAACTTTTTCTAGTTCTGAAATTTTTGTAAAATTTTACTGGTCTCCCCGCTTCCCTCCCGTATATTTTCTTATGAAGAGGAGCGCATTATTTTTAGTAGCCCAAATATCTTAAGGCGGCCCTGGCTAAACTGCAACAAAGCTATATATTTTTTTTAATATTTTACATTTTTATTTCGTAAAGCACACCAAACTAATAAAAAATAATGAAATAATGTATATGTAATAAATTTTAGTTATGCTGAGTTTAATTAAAATATATTACCGAAGACAGAATTTTGTATTATTATTTCTATCCTATATCCCATATATTAGCGTATAAAAAATTTCCTACGATTTTTAGAATCAACTTAGCACATAAAGCGACAAAGGAAAGGCTAAGTGTACACGTCAAAGGAATTAATTCTCAAAATGAAGAAAAGAGTTTTGGAGTTTTGTTCAATTTAATATAGTACTTTTTATAAGAACGATAATAATCGTCTGTTGTTTATAAACTTTAAAAAATTTACATAATTGTACCATCAAAGAAAAATTTTACAATTCATCAATCAAAATTTTAATTTTAATAAATTAGATGGATTAAATATTATATTATATTCAAAATTGTGCAACTTGAAATATAAATATTTTCAAATTGTTATTGATATATATTTTGTATTTATAGATATTGACAACGGAGAAAGGTCTAGGCTGTTAAACTACACATTTACTTTCTTCGATCAGTAGTAAAATTTAATGGAAAGCAGAACATATGCGAGATAAGTGGCCAGACAACATGTAATTTAGAAGATCCATAAAATTTAATTTATGGAAATTTGTTGCGTAAAAATGTCGTGACTATACATTCCAAAGTATATAATGTATTCGTAAAAAAATGATCGTTTTGTGAAATTGTTTTGTGAAATTGTAAATACAAATAAATTTATTTAAGTATTCGTTGATTTTTTAATTAGTTCGTTATTTAATAAAATAGAAATTGTCTTAAGATTTCTTGACTTGTTGCCGGAATATAAAGCCCTTTTATTTTATGTCGAAATTAGTAATTTGCATAATAAAAATTATGCAGATGTATCAAATAATTATAAGTGAAAGCTGACAACTATTAATGTTATGTCAATAAAGACAGCATCAGTAACGTACAATCGTTAAAGCCTTCCGATTTTTTTTTTATTTGACGTATCTAATAATTATTAAAAATCTAGCTGCGAGTTTTTCTTTAAGTCTCGGATTTTCTCAAGATATAAATATTTTATATTAATAAAAATATTTTCATTAATGTTTATTATTATTGTTATTATTATTTTGTGAGTAATGACCATCAATTTTATTTCTTTCTTTCAATAACTATGTATTGTACTGTCGTTCTGATTTTTTTTTCTGTATACGGCTGTATAAAATACGTTCTGAAAATTATTACACTTAATCATAATAATTCAACAAAAAAATGTCAGTCTAGATGAACCCAAAGCCAATTTATATAAATATAATACTCATCCGTCTTGATATTTCGTGATTCGAAAACGCGCGTTATTTCTCCATTACTGAAATCAAGCGGCATTTTATCACTTATCGCTGATGGTAAATGATGATATAAAATATTTTCAGTAATTTAATATTTTCACGATAGTGACTTATCGCGAATGATTGTCTCCCATAACTGAATTTTTATTACAACCCTAATACAAAAAATGAATAAGAGTGAACTAAGTGCTGGTTTTAATGATAATAATTAAAACGAGAGCTTAGTTCGTTACGGTAAATTCTCAGTGGGATCTGGTTGACTAGAATTCATTCAAAGTGATATCCGGGAAAGCTGCTTCTGTCAGTCACGAAGATAACAATTTTACATTGTATGAGATGAAGAAATCGGAGCCAAAAGCCTTTAAAAATGATAAATTACCTGAGACATCAAAAACTAATGCGATGGCTTGGTTGACGCCTGAACTCATGAGAGAATTGCTGCAAAATGTCTGCCGGAGAATGGGTATTGGAAAAAAGAAAAATTTTGCTCTTTCTAGACAGTGAGCGGTCACATCCTGCATTGAGAAATATTAAAATAATTTTTTACCGCCAAACTGTACCGTCTGTATACCACTCGATCAGCGTACAAAATGTCAAGGCTCATTGTAGATCTTTAATACTGACACTCTTAATATTAAACTTTGAAATTGTCGGTTCTGCCCATGATTTATTGGATGCCGTTTATTTCGTGCATAAACAAAGTTTCCACAGAGACATCATAAATCGTTTGGGTAAGGCAGGATTTAAATATGGTAATCAGGAAAATCAGATAATGACAAAAGAGGACTAATTATAAGGAAAAAAATTCACTCGGAGTCAATGAACAGAATGTTAACGAATTTTTGAATATCGAATATAATCTAGAACACCCACATTTAAATGAACCCTAAAAGTCAGAAATATTTTTTTGAAATACAAGACATTGTTGACGGATCTGAAGACAAAATTCATGTTTCAAAAGAAGAAAGCAAAATTTTTTAATAAAGCTATAGACTTGGCACATTAAAATATTTCCCGAAAGTCAAGGAGATGACAGAGCATTAGAAATTCTCCCCAGTCTGGAATTACATTTTTAAAATAGCGTTGTTAAAAGTAAATTTCCCCAAACTACAACGTATGAATACTTAAATGATATTTTTTGATAAAATGAAAAATGTGTTCATTTTAATTTCAAATACGAAGTTTTGTTGTTTTCGTTTCAGCTTTTTCTTTAAAGTATATTCTTTTTCCATAAGAAATAAAAATAAACAAGTTTAAATAATAGTATTGTTAAAAGGAAATTTCCCCAAACTAAAATGGATGAATACTTAAATGATATTTTTTGATAAAATATAAAATGTGTTTATTTTAATTTCGAAGTTTTGTTTTGTTGTTTTCGTTTCAGCTTTTTCTTTAAAGTATGTTCCGTTTTCATTTGTGAATAAGAAAATAAAAATAAACAAGTTTAAATATTTTTCTTGATTACTTATTGCCATTTTTTTAAATACATTTTATACAATTTTACGTTGGAAGGGTACTCCCTTTAGATGGTCAATTTTTATGGACCCATTGGTGTCCATCCAAGAGAGATTTCACTGTGCCATTGCCATATATTGGTAATGGAATTATATTTACCTCATTGGCAAAATAAAAATATAACTCAAAGAATAAGAAAAACATAATCGAAGAATGCGGAGAATGCGCTTAAATGAGCCAAGAAATGGTTTGGAGAAGCAGGAGAATCTTCTATTTTCTTAGATTTTTTATATAAAAGTCATAAGTCCAAAACTCATAAACAAAACTATTCCTGACTCGTCTATATGTACTTTTTTAACACCATTTAGATAAAATGTATGTAGCACTCATGCTAATGGTTGCATTTTGTGAAGCAGCCATTCGTCCTGAAGATGTTCCTTGTAATAATCGCGGCAGGAACTTTGCTAACAGAAAACACATTTCCTTTCAAATTATGTAAATTATTTAGTGGTTATTTTTATATGCAATAAAGAAAACTTTCTAATACAACTCAGTTATAATTTACTACTACCGTTTATAATTCATTCATCATTACTCTAATCTTTAATTAATGCAAAAAATACTACACGATATATAAGTATATACCACGTCTAAGAGATTACATTTAAAAAAAATTAAAAAATCTGCAATGAAAAATGTCGAGAAATGGTAATTATGATAATACATAAACAATTAAAGCAAATATAAAAAAAAGATTTTGTTATTTTGACTTTGAATTTATGTTATGAATTTTGAAGTAGATGCTAAATACTCAAATTAACATTATTTACTTTATGTTATTTTAATACTTATATTTCAATGTGTATTCCAAATAATATTTCATTATCAACTTGTTTAATAATCTAATAGTCAATTTACTTTTTATTAATTGAAAGAGATTGAAAAAACAACGTCATTTTATTATGGTGGGGTTGAGCGAAAGTCGATATATAAAATGTTAAAGAAAATAGAAAATTATTTCTGTTGACACATTTGTTACCTTGACATCGGCAATGAATATCACGGTGAGTATTGATTTTAGATCTTTTTATATTTTCATAATTTCAAACAGAATTTTTTAAATTTTCACAATTTCAAATAGATTTTTCATATTTTCTAAAAAGCTCTAAGTTGAATAGAAAGATTTTAATATGTATTAATAATAAGAAAAATTTTATATTCAAATAAATTTATTATTTTGTTATTATGTATACGATTGTTTATATTCCAGGTACTAATTCTATGGTTAGGTGTGTGGGTAAGCTCGGCTATAAGAGTTGATGATAACTTCAAAAAATCTTCTCTGGAATTTGCCAACGTGGACAATGACCACAAATTTGGAGAAATTTCAGAAGATTCAGAGCTGAGTTTCGACGATAAAAAATATGGAAAACACGACTTTGGAAACGACGATCATGACAGTTTCGATTTTAAGAATTCTGGTGACGATTGGAGTAAAGATGAAAATTTTGACGGCGAAGAACGGAAGCTTGATTTTTCAAACGGTTGGAAAGGTCTCGAAACAGATTACACACAAGAAAGTAAATTTGGAAAAGGCGACACTTTAAATTTCGACGAGAAATTCGATCATTTTGGCGACTTTTCGAAAAATTTCAAAGGAGAAGATTTCCCAAACGATGGAGATTTTAAAAACGTAGGTGTCGACGAAAAACAAAAATACGAAAACTATGGAAAAGAGGATATCGGTGATTGGAAAATACCAGAAAACGAAGATTTCGAAAAATATCATTTTGACGAAGCACATTTTGATGACGAAAACAGTCCGCAAAATTTTGGCGAGGATCACAAACATGAAAAAATCGTAACAGTTGTAAAAGAAGTAAAAGTACCATATCCAGTAGAAAAAAAAATTCACGTGCCTGTAGTGAAAAATATACCCTATCCAGTTAAAGTTGAAGTACCACAACCATACCCTGTTGAAAAAAAGGTACCTTATCCAATTAAAGTTCCAATTAAAATCCCAGTTCCTGTTAACAAGCCGTATCCCGTCGAAAAAATCGTCAAGTATCCTGTACATGTTCATGTTGACAAACCATACCCAGTTAAAAAATACGAAATTCAACATATACCAGTTGAAAAAGAAGTTCACGTCCCTGTAAAAGTTCCCGTACCTGCACCATACCCAGTTTTCAAAAAAGTTCGTGTCCCTGTGAAAATCCCTGTTCATGTACACAAACCATTTCCAGTGGAAAAACTTGTCCCTTATCCAATTAAAGTGAAGGTCGATAATCCGATACCATATCCAGTTATAAAACCGTATCCAGTTAAAATCGAGAAAAAGATACCTCTGCCGTATCCAGTTGAAAAACCTTATCCTGTAAAGATCGCCGTAGAAAACCCCGTTCCCTATCACGTCGAAAAAGAAATTCCCTATCCAGTTAAAGTACCGGTGCCTCATCCCATACCAATTGAAAAGAAAGTTAAAGTGCCGGTTATAAAAGAAGTACCGTACCCTGTAGAGATCAAAGTCGAAAAACCCGTGCCTTATGAAGTAATCAAGAAAGTACCCTTTGAAGTTGAGAAAAAAATACCATACCCAGTCAAAGTACCCGTTCACATACCCGTCCATGAAGAAGATTACGAAGAACCAGACCATTATGAATGGAAGGAATCGACAGAGTTTAAATAAATAGTTATTTCTATCATTGTTATATTTATTTTTTTTTTATTAAAGAGAATTTTTATGTTATTTTATTTTTCAATAAAGCCGTTTTGCCTTGAGGAGCATTAATTAATAAATAAAGTTCAATAGACATGACTTTTTAATTTCAGATAATATACTTTATAACATACTATAAATAGGAAACTTGTCTTAAGATTAATATTAATATGAAAACTTTATGTAGCATTAATAGCCAGTGTTCCGATATTTTCAAACTTCCGAGTAATATTGGTTGCCTACACTTCATTCAAATGCAATTTACAAATATAATTTTTTGATCGTAAATATTACAGGGCAATAACATCTTTTTGAAAATATTGATATTAATTATATTTATAATAATAATTATTATAATTTATTTCAATTTATAAGGAGCATGTTTGTTATTTAATATCAACTATCTTTTTAAAAAATACCTAATACAATCTTTCTAGTTTAATATTTTATCCTGTCAACCACATATCAGACCTGGAAAACTCAATTCATGATTTGTTTAAATTACATGCAAACACTAAATACGTATTCCATAAATCAATACATAAATCACAAATCAACAAAAGTTTGAAATTATTTTATGTAAGTCTTATACATTCTATCTGTTTATATATCTTTTTAATTTAAATAAAAATTAATCTCGAACGTTCTGTTTTCTTCTCAATTTCAAGCGACGATACAAAAGCATAAGCAACAAAAATAAAAATGGTGATAATGAATGTATGACTCTTAATAAAGAAAACATGCGTTACCGTAAATTATTTTATAGGAACTTTCGTCGTAAAAAAATTCAAACCGATGAAAGTCTGCTTTCTATCTAAGATCAGGAAATTACTCTGTGATGATTTTCATAAATTTAACATTCTGGCACGGCTATTTTGTTTTAGGCCGAACTAATACACTAAAAAAACTGCAGCAATAAAAAAAATTGCGGTCAAAAGAGGACGGATGCCCACATAAAAGATAATAAAAATAATGAGTTAAGAACGTATCCATTAACAAGGAAGTGGAAACAATTGATACATACCTGAAGTTTCAGAAAAAAAAAACAAATACAACAGATTTTCAAGAAACAATTGGTGTTAATTAAACAGGGCACACAGGGACACATTAAATTGTTTATTCGACGAAAATGCGTTATAAGATTACAATAATAATCAGTTATGTATAAATGATTGGTTCAACTAATCTATAATGTACAAAATACAATAATAATAAATGAAATAAAATTAGAAAAGATGTGTTGCGCGATGCGAGTGCCTTTAGAAACAAAGGTTTTTAGTCTTTAAAATTATTTTCACTTATACAATATGTCCCGTTATCGGTAAGAATTTTTTAAAAAAATGTTTTAAATAACACCCGGTATATTTTTGTATACAATTTGACTGGTTTATATTGCTCTATAGGGCCATGTTAAATTTTCTTAACATTTTCAAGTTATTATTTATTTTTTTACTAATAAATGCTTACTGAATGGATGCATTTACAAATGCTCACTTAAGCTATTTTTAGAGTTTGAAAATGTTTTTTTTTTCAGGATAACATTATTCATTAAAGCAAATCAAATTTATACATTTTCATATGGCAATAATTGATTATTTTCGAATGGAATTGTTTTATTTTATCATTCGGTTGTGTTCCTTATTGTATTATCTTTTATTTCTAAAATTTATATTTATCGAGTTTTTCAAAATTTGTTAATAAATTATTTTTTCACTTAAAAATTATTTTATTATTATTATTATTTTTTAATTTATTATCTTGATAGTTTTTTGGAAAATCAATATTATAAACCGACAATTTTTATTTTTAATTGAAAAATATTTTTTTATGTCAAGAAACACAAAAATTATAATAATCTAGGCATAGGGACTGATTTATGGTGATATGGAAGTGAGTAAGTTTGATTCGTTTTAATACCTTCTAAAATATTACACATCAGAACGATGGAAAATGATCATAATTATTCAAGAAGCAACTCTCAACAGGTTTAATAAGCCCAAACAATATTACAACCCATATCTGTAAATTAACTACGTAACTACGTAAATTTTAAACTTAGTCGCCCACATTTACTATCAAAAGGATTTCCTTACGGAAGAAAATGGCCATTGTTCCTTAAAAAATTTGATAACATGTCAATGTGGAATTTTAAATTTTAATTTAAAGCCTTATTTATGATAAATGCATAAATGTTCAGAAATTATGAATTTTAAGCACAGAAATTTTTAACATCAGTAAAATAAAGCTCAATAAGATAACAGATTACTCAATTTTAATTTATTTTTTTTATTTTATTTTTATTTAACCCTTTCTGTTCTGCCACCTCAACAGGTCGAACCCAGTTATAGTGTGGTCTTTGGGTTGCGGCCACGACCGACTTACAGTTGTTAGAAACCATTCCAGCATATGATGCAAGGATTAGGGAAACGTGGAAAACCTAATCAGAATGGTCGGTCGGAAGGCCAACTCAAAGTTAGAAACATTTTAAACTTCATCTCTGAAATTAAATTCCAATGTCCGTAACTAAGATTTGAACCTTAGACCTTGAAAATAATGAGCTATGGTATTATGAAAATGAGTAAATTTGATTCGTTTTAATGAACAGCCTGTGCAACACAACAGAAAACTTTTAAGGTCAGAACATAGAGATTAATGATAGTTATCTAAGAAAATAATCTTGAGACGAATGATATCTCACAGAAATACACCGAATCAATCAGAGATATTGACAAAGCTCAGTTTACACATTTTATCATACGAAAAAATAAAGATATATCAAGAAACCTGAAAGATATACAGTGTGGTGATAAAGTTTGGAACAAAATTCATAAAATCGTTCTATAATGATTTTAAGAAAATCGCTCGGACAGGTCAATTTTTGTTTTTGAAATGCCGTCTTCTGACGTTAATTTTTTTGGAATGACATCATTTGTTTTTGCACAAAGACGTCATCATAATTTTTTTTAAATGACAACCCCCACTTTTTTCTTCTGTTTTTAGTAGACCTTGTTACTACCTAAACGGTGAAAAATTGGTACCTTACATAACAATTTTTTTGAATAAAATTTTTTCTTTTAAACAAAAATTTTAATTTTTTGAAGAAAAAATGTTATTTTTTTCAGAAAAGTTCTTATGTAAAGAATTAATTCGGTAATCACCACTTAAACATCAAGGAGGTCTATCAAAAGCAAAAGAAAAAAATAAGAG
>JAFFZR010014823.1:6971-17599 GCA_018397195.1 Lethrus apterus | reverse complement strand
ATGTTGTTGGACACTCTGCAGCATTTCGGGAGTAACTCGTCTGTAATATGTTATCTTAGTTCTTGTATAAAATTTGGTTGGATTGCATACATTTTATTCTTTAAATAACCCAATAAATCAAGGGGTGATAAGTCTGGTGATCTGGGTGGCCATTCAGTAGGGCCTCCCCTTCCAATCCATCGACCAGGAAGAATCGATAACGATAACCGATATCTTGAAGATCATTTCATATTTCAACAAGATGCAATACAAGTGAAAGAGTTTTTAGATGAAAGGCTTCCTGGTCGATGGAATGGAAGGAGAGGCCCTATTAAGAGTAAAATGTATGCAACCCAACCAAATTCTATACAAGATCTACGACAACGTATTACAGACGAATTCAGTTAAGTTACTTCTGAAATGCTGCAGAATGTCCGATAACATTTTGAATAGTGTTTTCAGTTTTGTTTGACGTTATACAGACATAATGGCTGATATAGTAAATAATTACACAAATAACGATATTTTAAATTTATTTTAATACATGGAGAATGTGGGAGAGTAGTAGATAGAACATGTCGTACTTTTAACGAAAGATATCCAAATCTGCCAGCAATGATGAAGAAAAAAATTAGAAAATTGGAATCAAATTTTCTGCTTTTCTGCAATTAGCAGCACTACTCTCCCACATTCTTCATGTATGTAAAATAAATTTAAAATATCACTATTTGTGTAATTATTTACTACACCAGCCATTATGTCTTTATACTAACGTCAAACAAAAGACAAGTGTCAAAGTAGACAATCATAATACTTAATTATAATGACATCCAGGCTGTCTAAGATCACTAAACAAGGGATAAACGGCATTCTTAAGGGAATTATTTAGAAAACTGCTTATAACTCAAAAACTATTAGAAAAAATGGGTTGTATGCCTCATAACAATCGGTGTAGAACTACTAAGCGTATTTAAAAAAGCAATAATATTCAGGTGGTTCCATTAAAAAAAATGATTTTTACTGATTTGAAGTTGTTGGAAGTTGTCGCTAATTTTGAGCGGTCCTGTATACTTCCTGGTAACTTTAACATCACAATTCCGTTGCCCATAGTATGAACTAGCAAAATGCCAAAATTGAAGATTTCACTTGCACTTCCGGTACAACCGGAAGTGATACGAGAGCGCCAATAATTTAGAATAAGAGATCAGTTGGTGTAGCTTATAATTCCAAGTTATTAGAGTTGATATATTTCTGGAACACGGAAAAGTTCTAACGAATCACTTTCGTGAATGACCCTGTATACCTAACTATAATATAGAGGGTGAGTCGCCACGGAGTTTTATGGCGAAAGGGCATATATTCTCCAATTTCTGTTGCAGGTGGATTATGTAAGTCAATAAGGGCTACATTAAAAAAAAAAGAGTTGCATATCAAAGTTATACTTTTTCTTATGGAACACCTGTATTTAATTTTTGAATTGTACGTAAAAAATAATCTTTCATAAGAGTTCCCTATACCTAAGTGTTCCGATGTATTTCGGATTTTCTTAAAATGTAAGGTTTTAGAAAAAAGAATATTATCCCCAAACTAAATTAATTATGACAAATTTGCTTTTAGGCATAGATAATAGACCAGTCCCTTAATTTATTTAGTAATCTACTACTACAACTTCTACAACTTTCTTTACAGACTGTTCAGAATTTTCAGTACCATTATTAGCAAATTCAAACTGTAATAGCAGGCTTATTTTAAATTGAACGCCCCGTATTTTAATTGTCTTTCAAATTGTATGAGGTTTCCCTATACCTAAATCTTTAAGTTGAAGTTAGTTAGGTATTTTAGGAGCACCATTTGACTGTAACCACATTTTTCGTCTAATATTTAAAGGAATATTTCCTAAAAGTGCCCAAAACTATACCTACCTATTTAATTAAAAATTACGATGGTAATTTATTAATCATTTACTAAATAAATGGCAAATTACACATTATGTTAGATTAGATTTCAGGGGTCACTAGAAATATTTTTATAAATGTTTCAAATAAAGTTACTACGGTCTCGATATGAAATGTTTTCTGTGTATTTTAGTCATTATGCCATAAACATCGATTATATTAATTATAATGCAGCATACTGCATAAAACTCAATGTTTTGGTCACTTTTAGGAAATATTCCTTTAAATATTAAACGAAAAATGTGGTTACAGTTAGATGATGTATACAAAATATTAAAATGGAAATATTTACTTAAAATTTATTTAAAAATGTTATACATAAAAATCAATAAAATAAACAAAAAATAACATTGGCAAATAAATTATATTTTATAAATTGAAACATATTATTAAAAATAAAATCTTGCAAATTCAAATATCCACTACAGACATCAATCACTGTGTAATAAACAAAGAAATAAAATTCTAAATTCAAATTAATAACATTAAAAATTAATTTAATCATTCTGTTCCATGCATCACTTTCAATTTTTGTTGCCTTGTTTTATCAACAACTATTTTTCATCAACTACTATTTTTTATCGAATACTATTTTCGTACCGAAAGATTTTAACTATTGAATGATTCGAATGAATTCATTCGATTGTGCGCATCACTAGTTCAAGCAATGGACCGCATTAGTGATGACGTCAAAAACGAGCACGAAATTTAAACAGGAGTCGTTCACATTTTGACCGTCTGAAAACTGACCCTTATGGTTGATATAAATAGGTGTCAAATTAAATAGAACAATTTTGAATCTGCTGATATGTACTTATTATAAACATTTAAAATACAAGGCCGTTATATGAGTATTATACAACTTTTAAGTTTATATCAGTGCATATATATCGTTTTAAAATGTTGTGATAATTGTTTTAATTGAATTCTACAAAGCGATGCGCTTTTCTTTATCTTTAAGTTGGCATACATGTAACTTCATAGCTTCTCTCGGGGTACCAGATTTCTATGTTTTGTTTTCTGTCTTCGTGCTTTCCGTGTCTTCCTTTGCATCTTGTTTAGAGAAAATTCAAATAACTAAAATGAAACACCAACAACACACAACTATCTCAACAACGAAACATATGACAGATAACCATTAAACCATATACATAAAACGACACCTCGGAGAGAGGCTATGCAGTAATGCCAATTCATATGCATGTAATACGCAATGGCTTTTTGAATTTGTTTATAACAATTACTGACAAAATTTTAAACGGAGACATATGGTGAAATATAAAGTTAGAAGTTGAATAATGCTCATATAACAATCTTGTACTTTATATGTTTATAATAAATACATAACAGCAGATTTAATATTGTCCTATTTAATTTGACATCTATTTATATGAACCATAAGGGTCAGTTTTAAGACGGTCAAAATGTGAATGACTCCAGTTTAAATTTCGTGCTCGTTTTTGACGTCAATGCGGTCCATTCTGTAAATTTAAGAACTACATCGCTTGAAGAGTTTATTCACACAAACTTTTGAAAAATTGGTGATCCAACCTGGGTCGCCCTAACCACAGGGCTAAATGGGCTACAGCCCAGGGGCGCCAGCCTTCAGGGGGCGCCTCCCGTTACCCCTCCCGTGCATTTTATTATGAAGAAGAGCGCATTATTGTTAGTAGTTAGTAGCCCACGAGCGCCGGATACATTTAGGACGGCCCTGGATCCAACTAAATTATAGATTTAATTACAAAATTCTTGATTTACTTTATCATTAAACATACAACAAAATATAAATGAAAGGAAACCTGAATTATACAAACGTGAAAAATGTACCAGAAATACAGAAGTACTCAAACTTTTCGGTTGGGCCCGATTGTACAAGATTAAAGTAAATTTGGTTGCATAACCAAACGTTAAAAAGCAACAAAAATTAATTAAATTAGCAATTTAGTTTTATTTATTATCACCTGGTCCTTTTCAAAAGTTATCTAAATAAATGATCAATTATTACGCAATGACCTAACGAGTAGTTTAGGTCAAGTCAGGTTACTGTTTGTCCTTCAAATATCATTTGAAGGACATACAATTTATCATTAAATCTGCAATGTAACGTTACACGTTTCGTGCTGGAATTAAGACAAGATAAATTAAAAAGTTCTTTATCTTTATTTCTTTTATTCACATTTACACAATCACAATCTAATAGTCAGCTTAAATTACTTAATAAATAAGAATAAATATGTTAATTTTTTCTGCTAATTAAATTATTTACAACAAATTGCTTCCTTTGATGCTAAATTTAATCTAATTTAGCACAAAAGACAATACTGATACACAATACAAAGAAAAATACTAAACGTCTCACTGGATACATATACATACATTACATTGGTAAAAAAAAAATTGAGATTCAACTATGTATATTTGTGAGCAATATTTAGAAAAGCCGTTTCGTACTTCAAATATCCACAGCCTTTATGATATTTAGGTGCATAACTTGCATCGCCAAGGTTACAAACAACCGACGACTTTTCTTTTGGCATCGATGGTACAAGAAGACGCAATCAAGTTTTAAAATACTTGGTAAAGTATGTACAATCTGGAGGCAATTTTTGGTCGTAGAAAATGTTTTTGAACTTAGCACGTTCAGCGAATAGGCACTTGATGCTTGCTTTAAATTAAACATAAAAACAAGCAAAGTAGTATACATCACCGAAGATTTATACTATTACAATTAAAAAAAATCTACTATACTATGAGCTACGAAACAATCGACGCACTTAAAACGAGGTCGCAAATGTTTAATGGCACGTTCACTTTTTTTTATTTCGTAGTCCTAGTATGACGTGGTGCGATATTGCTTAATTCGGTATATTGGGAACGAGATGGTCTCTCTTTTGTTTTCTTGGTCGTCTGTCTGCCAATGCGTCTTTTATAAATGGACACTCTGTATAAGAAACAAAAATAAATTTTGTATAACCCACAAGCATGCATTAAAGTATAAAACAGTCATTTAAAATAATCTACGATATCCTTTAGAACTGGATCAAAGTAGATATACACCAGCGGCTCTCAAACATTTTCGCATCAAAAATACTTACTTATTGCAAACAATATCGAAAAGTTCGAGTACCGCTGCTATATAAGACAGGAATAACCTCATTATGTACACCAAACCCTCAAAGATGTTAGTAACCATGCTAAGGAATAAAAACTGTTAAAGTATAAACAAAATTATATATTTATTAAAACTTACAGTAAAATACTTAATACTATCATGCTGGGTTTAACAAAAATTAATAATAAATACAATTTTGAGTTATGAATGGGAGCAATATATACAGTGCATGCTATAAATAATTAATTAACTTAAAATACGACTAGAGTAAGATCAAACGATATATAAATAAAAATATCGTTCGAGGGAAAAAACCTGAGATACAACGAAAAACGTGCAACCTTACGCTAAAAGCAACCAAATTTCAGCTGATATCACAGAAAGTAATCTGAAACAAGAAACTATATTAATTAACGGAAAAACAAAAAAAAGTAAGCAACATACCTCACCCTATATAGACAACGATTATACCCAAAATGGCCGTCGTCCCGACAATACTTATCGACGAATAAGAATGTGACGCGTCACTTTTATGAAGTTCGTTCAACGTTTCAATTTCATCTACATACTCCTCGTCTAATGTAACTATATCACCATAATGGTCCAATAAATATAAAATAACCCCATTTGTCCAACCAAAACCCAACTGAACTTCGTATTCACCTCCTGTACCATACCCACCAATTACATTTACATCATACTGAAAAATATATATATAGAAACACGCAAGCCATCTTTTTAGAAAAAATACCTTTTCAAACATAGCTTCAGTTTCATTGTAAGTTTTATAATTGGATTTGACCCATTTGGAAGCCAATTCCAAAGCTAATCGTTGTGCGGCTTTATCACCAGTATTTTCCAAACCCACTATTACCATGTGTTGGAGAGGCGGCCATGCATTTGGGTAATCCCATTGCTCACCAGTGTGTTCTAAAGTCATGGGTACACCTCCATCATGGTCGTGTATATTTTTATTTCCTAAATATTTCATGACCAATTTTAGAATCTGGTTATTTTTTTCTTTGGGATAACAACCAGTCCACAAAGGAGCGATGTTGGATGCATAAAAATAGTCCCTTTTTATACCATTAAGTATGTCATAATCCAACCAAACTCCAACTTCTTCGTGCCATAAAACCGACGTCACAGTATCTAACCATTGTTGGGCTACGCTTTTATAATACTGAGCCTTTTCGGTGTTGTTCAACAGTTCGTGGAATTCCTGAAGAAGAACTGCGTTCCAATAAATAAAGGAATTTAAATCTACGGGTGCTATTGATCTAGTTTTGGTATCCGTTAAATTACCTAAAATTCCAATAGTTTGGGAAATGTTGTATTAGTTAAATTTATTTACCTTTGTTGGTCTTATTGCTAACAAACCATCTGCTGGAGAAATCCCAGCCGGATTCCGCAGCCGCCTTTAATTCTGAATAAAAAGCTTCTTTTTTGGAATCCTCTTTGAAAATTGAAGCGCTGTCCACATCTTCCGAATACGATTCCGGTCGTGGTCCTTTTGAATGATCCCCATAAACGGCCAATGTGTAATTTTTTCCATCAATTTCAACAACTTTCGTGTGATTCGTCATCCAGTAACTAAACTCGTTATCCATCAGATTAATATGTTTGGTCACAAAGTCAAAATCTTTAGTTGCGTCAATGTACAATTTAACCATTGGTACCAACAATGGCGGTTGAGATCTTCCTATATAATAAATGCGCCCACCGTTAGGTATATGGCCGTATTTATCGACGATATAAACGAAATTTTCCAACATTCCTTTAACTGTGGAGTACATTTCGCTTAAAAGTAAACCTTGTATTATCCAATAAGAATCCCAATAGTAAAATTCCCGAAATCTTCCACCTGGAACTATAACTGGGTTGGGTACCCAAATTATGCTATATAAATCTTGTTCCTTTTGTACTTCGTTTTTCATTTTTCTACCTAAATCTTTCCAGATTAAATTTAAGCTTCGTCCCCATGCTTTATAATTTGTATCTTTGATTTTCTCAAGAAATGTCGGTTCCTCAATCCAATCTTTTGGAACCCAATTTATAAATTCATTTCCCGCTGGTTCAAAATATTCCTCGACGAAATTTTTAACGACGATATGATTCGGTTTATCGTTGTAGGTTTCCATAAACTGTAAAAATTTATCCATTGTTTCATTTGGTGGGAATTTCATTTTCATATCGACGAACGTCTTTGAATCTTCGTAGATTCGGGCCATTTGAACTGTATGAAGTAACGGACCGTGACAGTAAATTTCGCTGGAAAATTTTGAAGATCATTTAATTTCTATAGTGGCGGGAGTTGGGGAAAATTTGAAGATTTTAAACTTACCTAAAACACGGTGGTGATGGTTCAGTGGTACAAGCGATCAACTGGGCCAGGCTGGTTAATAACACCCAGCACCAAAAATAATTCATTTTAAAAAGTTTTTTTAAACGCGGGAATTTAAAACTTTCGCGCACTTAACACACTTATATTTTCTTTTTGGTCCTGTCTTCAATCTATCGAGTTGAGAGATCTGTACGGTTTCCACGCTCTCCAAATTATTCCTTTAAATTGAAATAAAAAAAAAAATTAATTTTTAATAATTTTAAGTTGCGTTTTATGAGTCTAACCACACGTAACCAACGCTGGACTATGAATGATTAAAAGTTAACTTGCCAGGTGATTTGTGCACTGACGTCATGTGACGTCAGTAGCCGAGCCTCCAAGCCGAGCCCCCACAGATACTCAGTAACAAAATGTATATCTGATAAAGATAGAAAGCTAAAAACACATGACTGTACTCAAATTAAAATTCTTTTGTACTACACCATATTAGATCTCACACAGCTGCTTGCTTGTATTTCTTACAAAGAACATTTATTACATTAAATATTTTTTTTTATTTAATTACAAAAATTTTAAATCGTCATAAAGCAAAGCTTAAAGAATCATGAAGATTTTGCAACATTTTCTATACAAGTCTGATGGATTACGAAATCCTTGTATTTAAAGTTAATTATTGTTGATGATCTAACATATGATCTAAGGAAATGCTTAAAAAATGGAAATTGTCTCTTGTTTTTTGTGCTTTAGCAGATATTTTAAACGTAGTCCAAGTAGCAAAATTCATAACAATTATAAAAGGTGAAGACAATATTTGCTCGTGGTCATGAATAAACAGCATGCTTTTATTTAAATTGAAATTAAATTGTTTACTTTTTTATTATATTTGTTAAAAGTATCTGAATCCTCTTAAATATTTAAACAATTCATACTAATTACATCTTTCGAACAATAATCAACAATTATGTTGTTCATTTTATTGTAATATTTAGGAATTTGACCTTGTTTTTAAATTTTTTCATACAATGCATAAAAATAATTTTGCACAACACGCCTGATTTATTAACCAATAGCGAACATAAAAAAATCATATCAGTGAAAAAAATATTACAGATATCACAATATTTAATCATGGAAAAAAAGGTAACCAATCAAATATGAAATCTGATAATCTAATTTTTCTAATTATATTTTTTCAAATGCAAAACGCCACATATGGAAATAATAAGAAATCTTGCATCATCTTTTTTCCTTTGGCTTCATAAATAAACAAATTTAAATTATTTCAAAATGTCCCGGGATTGTAAACAAAATTTTAAAAAATCTATGCACAATTTGTAGTAAGTTGTATATATTTATATTTAATACCTACTCGTCTGCTTTCAACTTGCAATGTGCTTGATATTTTAAAAGTTATATTTAAAACAACTGACGTGCTATGTTACTGTCTAATCTTAGACTGCGCTTTTTAAGATAAGTCTTTAATCGAAGAATTTTCCGTCTTAAAAACACAATTAAATAATGTATACTCGTAATTGACGTACCATCTTTCAATCAATTGCTTTAATAAACTAAGTAGTTGTGACGTCAATTAAATATTTATGTACATTGGAGAATACGATTTATGCTATGAATCGTAATCTAATAACTAATAACACTATTTATAAATAATTATAGTATTATTTACAACAAACTTGCATTTTAATTTACGTCCCTTTTTTTTAAAAGCACAATGAATTTTTGAAAAACGTTAAATGATAACATATTAAGTAAATTGGTCTAAATCTAAATTGTTGAATATAAAAACATACAAATACAAATAGAAACCCACATTCCTCAGTTTTTATTTTTTCGTCAACATTTCATATCATATTAATTACTTGAACCTCATTTCAAATAAAACAAAATTTACGTTTTAATATATTTCTAGAAAATTGTTCAATTATTCCGACAATTTCACAAAATTGAAAAATATTTTTCAATATAATTCTACGTTTTAAAAAATTTTTTCGTTGTGAAATTTGTGCTTAAAAATTCCAGAAATAAACGATTATGTGATGAAATGACTAAGCGGAAATTCACTTTAAATTTTGAAGTAACCTTAGAATATGTTATCTTCCAGAGATTATTTTTAGATAATGGTAATTATTTAGAATAGTTTAGATATTTATGTTTTCCGAGTTCAATTCTGATGAATTATTATTTATAGAAAATTATTGTGAAAGCTTCATAAATGGGAAGGAACTACGTGACTAGATTAACGGTGAAACGTGAGTAACGTCGTCTACACACCACGCATCTCATGTCAAGGCTAGGTAGGTAGTTGAATGGCTTGTTCATCAACCCTTAAAGAAAACAAAAAAAAAACAATTACTTCAATAAAATTGATGAATTTGTAACATTATCTTGGGTTATTCATATCAACAACAAAAATCGTCATATTGCGTAAAATCGCAAATTATTTATGTTTTTCCGAGATTTATGTTGCCACGTGCGGGTAGACATTTTATCAGTGTGACGTTATAGACACACCTCCTTGAAAATGCTGACGCAATGCGGTTTAAAATGCACTTGTACACACGTAGACACCACATCCTTTTCTATATTTTAGATAAATAAACTAATGGAATTCGAAAGAACTGGACCAAAAGCTTAAAAATTGTGTAATTTTTAACCAACAATGACCGGGCCAATAAACAATAATGTGGTTTTTATATACGTAACATATAACTTTCCTGTAAATTATTAATATTCAGTTTTATAAATGACATTGAACTTTTGCAAGTGAAAATAATTTTAGCATAAAGTATAACCTTGAAACGTGTAAAATATTAAATGAAATGAATGAAAATTTATAAAAACGTTAACGCTTACGTAGAAAATTTTGCACACAATGTAACATGTTTTTAACCAAACCCACGTAAGCAATTTTGGCAGGTAGATATTTTTTGTTAAGAAGAATGATACATTTTCCAAATTAAGAATATTTAATGCATGCGGTTATGCAACCATTGTTGCATTTATGTATGAAGACGCAACCAAACGGAAAGTAATATTAATTTACAATAAAAGGAAATATAGAATACATCTGATTAATTGTTCCTAAGAGTTTGATATATTCACGGCCGTCGCCTTTGTGCAAATGAAATTTTAGCGCCCTATTTCATGATCAGATTTGTAAATTAAAACAAATTTAATTTAAAAAAATCATACATAAATCATTTATAAAAAATCATAGGTT
>JAFFZR010014821.1:0-17814 GCA_018397195.1 Lethrus apterus | reverse complement strand
CTAGGAAATAACTTTCAAACGGTATGCGATTTGACCCCCCTTCCTATTTAAAAAAAAAATCAAGTTGGCTGTGCTGCTCCCGAACTTGTCAGTTAAAAAAATAACAAAACTGTGGAAATAATAGAAGGCTTTGTAAATAGCATGCATATTAATTTTTATCGATTTAGCTTGAATAGTTTTGGAATAACAAGGCCGGTTCCATACATTTGGTACGCACTGTATAAAGGAGAAAAAAATTTATTATTATTGTTTTTATTATTATATATCCTGATTATTACGCCTTAATTACATCTTCTAAAATGTTACAATCTGATGGGACATCAAGAATTGTCCGCTACTTTACCATGGAAGCCGTACTGACGACGGGTTAATCGCCCAGAAACTAACGTTACTGCGGAGGTGAGCGTTCAATGCAACGTCGAGCGTGTGCATCAAATCTTCTAAAATGTTGATGTACCCTTACTCCTGACCTGTACGATCATTTGTCACGTATATAAAAAAAAGATAGTGCGCTATTTTATGGAAAACTTTTCGGTGTGTAAGGGATTCAATCCAACCCAACTCAAAAATGTGCACGTAACCTCAATTCTCTCGTATATTTTTCCAATAATTCAATTTTCAGTAAAAATCGTATGGTATTTTATTGTAAAAAATATACAACAGTTCAAAAAAAAAAATAAATAATAATAAAATCGTTTCAGTCGAAGACTTCAAGCGGTGGACACGTGTAATGTCTTATGTGTCTGGGCATCGTCATTCCGTGTTCTTCGGCGGAAACTTTTGTTAAATAGTCGACGACCGCATCGACCAGTTCCTTGGGCACGACCGGACCGATACCCGGTATGGCCGGTATATTTACGTCTTCCGGTTCGGACTAAAAAAAAAACGAAATCTTGATATGTAGCAGAACTCAAATCTGTAGTAAAACTCAAATCTGTAGTAAAACATAAATATGTAGCAAAACTGAAAAATCTGAAGCATGTAGCAAAATTCAGGGCCCAAAACTGTGGCGAAACTCAAATCTGTAGCAGAAGTCTAAATTTAGCAAATCTCAAATCTGTAGGAAAACTCAAACCTATAGTAAAGCTCTAAATCAAAATTAAATCTGTAGGAGAACTCTAAATATCTAACAAAATACAAATCTGTAGTAAAACTTAGATTTGTAGCGGAACTCTGTAGCAAACTTCAAATCTGTAGTTAAAATTAAATCTGTAGCAAAACTCCTAACCTGTGGCAAAATCCAAAGTTTGACGTTTAAAATCTTAATGTAGCAGAACCGAAATCTGTAGTGAAGTTTGATTTGTAGCAGAACTCAAATCTGTAGTAAAACTGAAATTTGTGGCAAAACTTTAAATCTTTAGCGAAACTTAATCTGTAGCAGTCAAAATCTAGCAAATCTCAAATTTGTAGGAAAACTCAAATTTATAGTAAAGCTCTAAATATCAAAATTAAATCTGTGGCAGAACCCTAAATTTGTATCAAAATATAAATCTGTAAGTAAAACTCAAATCTATAGCAAAACTCTAAATCTGTAGCAAACTTCAAATCTGTAGTTAAAGTCTGTAGCAAAACTCGTAGCCTGTAGCAAAACTCCAAAGTTTGACATCTAAAATTTTAATTGTAGCAGAACCGAAATCTGTAGTAAAGTTTGATTTGTAGCAAAACTCAAATCTGTAATATAACTTTAAATCTGTAAAACAGCAAAAGTTTAAATCTTTAGCAAACCTCAAAGCTGGAGTGAAAGTCTAAATTCAAATCCGTAGCAAAACTGTGACAAAACTTAAATCTAGCAAAAATATAAATCTGTAGCAAATCTCAAATCTGTAGGAAAACCCAATTCTGGAATGGAAGCTAAATACGTAGCAAAATTCAAATTGTATCGAAATTCAAATCCGTAGCAAAACTGTGGCAAAACTTAAATCCGTAGCAAATCGCAAATCTGTAGAAAACCCCTCTTCTGCAGTAAGATTAAAATCTGTAGCAAAACTCTAAATATTTAGCAAAACTCAATCTATAGCAGAATTCTAAATATGTAGCAAAATGAAAATCTCAGTAGAAAAAGTCAAATCTGTAGTAAAACTTGTAATCTGTAGTAAAACTTGTAATCTGTAGCAAAATTCCAAGGTTTGACTTTTAAAATCTTAATTGTAGCAGAGCCGATTTCTGTAGCAAATCTTAATTCGTAGCAAAACACAAATCTCTAGTAAAACTCAAATCTGTAGCAAAACTCTAAATCTTTAGCAAAAGTCAATCTGTAGTAAAAATGTAAATCGGTAGCAACTCTCAAATCCATAGATTATGTAGTAAAACTGAAATCTGTAGCAAAACTACAAAAACAAAACTCAATCTGTCGCAAAATTCAAATCTGTAGTAAAAATCAAATCGGTAACAAAATTCTAAATCTTTTTCGATACTCAATCTGTAGCAGAACTTTAAATGTAAACGAAATTCAAATCATTTCCAAAACTCTAAATCTGTAGGAAAATTCTATATCTGTAGCAAAGCCTAAATTGAGAAAAAGTTACTATAACAGGAAATCTGTGTCAAAATCAAGTGGCAAAACTCATAATTTTGGTAGAACTCGAATTTGTAGCAAAACTCACATAGCAACAGAATTTGTTGAACGTAACCCGTGTCGTCGACTCTTTGCAGTTTCTTCTGTTTTTAAACAAAACCTTCACGTTTACTGTCGTTTACTCAAATATGTAGCAGAACTCAAACTTAAATTCAGAACTGAAGTTAGTAAAACGTGTAACAAAACTCATATCTGTAAAAATTACAAATTTGTAGCAACACTCAAATTTGTAGTAGAACTGAAATCATAGAAAGATCTTTATTTTACTGGTCGGTCCATTCTATTTGAGAGAATTTTACGTAAATGCTACCAAAAATCAATCAGCAGACGAAAAACGTAATAGAACTCAAATTTGTAATTTGTAGCAAAACTCAAAATTGTATTTGTATCAAAACTCAAATTTTAATCGTAGCAAAACTTAAATTTGTAAACTGTTGCCAAACTGAAATTTGTAATCTGTTGCCAAACTGAAATTTCTAATGTGTAGCAAACCTCAATTCTGTAGCAAAACTCATTGTGTAGCAAAACTCAATTCTGTAGCAAACTCAAAACTCTCCTAAGAACTGACAAAAAAATTCGATTTAAAAAACAGAAGAAGTTGAACAAAATCAGATTGAGTGGGATCAGTTAAACTTACTTCTTCTTCTTCTACGGTGGTTGTAGATCTGTCCTCTTTTGTTTCTTCAGTGCGTTGTGTAGCTTCAGACTTCTGTTCTGGTAGCGGTTCCGCAATGACCGGTAAACTCATCATTTCTTCGCCCATGTCCGTTTCACCCGAAATGCTCTCAATTATCATTCGACTATCTTCGGGCATGGCCGAGTCGGACTAAAAATAAAAAAACATCACGCACCAATAACAACAAAACGAGAGTCTACCATATCTCCTAAATCGTCGCCTTCGATTTTTGCCTTGTCGGCGTCTTCGACGTCTTCGTCCATTTCGATACCGCCTTTTTCCAAAATGTCCTGCTGCACCTTCGAAATGTCTCCCATGATCGTTTCTTCTTCTTCGACGATTTCCAGCGATTCTTTCTTTTCAACGACCGATACGTCGGGTTCACCGTCCGATTCCGAACGGCTTGCCGTGTCCTGATCCGTTTCATCAATCGATTGCTCATCTAGTTGATCGTCGAGATCTTTCTCATCTTTGGGCGTTTTGCCAATGACGGTCACCGGTTGGAATTCGATGGTCTCCACGCTTTCAACGCTAATTTTTCTTTTAGTAAACGAAAGTAATTTTGGAAAACTCACCCGGTGGGTTCCGCCGGGATTTCCGGTTCCGTCAACACCTCGTCGGTTGCCAGATCCGGGCAGGAAATGACGCTACCGGCGCTTTCTTCCTCCACTACGATCATTTGTTCTTCTAAATATTCTTCAACTGTGGGCATGCTACGCAAATTTTTACTGGCGATCTTCATGTTACACTCACCTGTATTCGACCGATTCTATTTCGTGATCGCTGATGACCTTTTCAACCACTTTCACTTCCTTATCGAATAAGTTAAGGTCTTCATCGGTAAAGTACAAATTGGGAACTATGCGCGGTTGGGAGCCGTCGAGCGCAGCGAGAAATCTGTACAAATCTAGGAAAACCTCCAGAGTCACCATCGCCGATCCACCTTCGGGTTCTTCCGTTAAAATTTCACAAACCAAAATCATGGTTTGCGTCAAATTCTGCAAAAGTAAATGGGTGTTTAAATTTAAAATAATACATCAGTGCTCGATGTGCATTGATCCTCCACTATCTGCAGACGTTAGTTTCTGGGTTACACCCATCGTCAGTACAGTTCCTTAGATGATCAATGCATGTCGAGTTAGCTTTCGTAATCCTGCATCTCCGTCTCTCACCGTTAGTTAAGTGGAGCTCGTGCATCAAACGAGAATACACTTACATCAGTTAAATACGCAGCACAAAGTGCGATGAATCTGTTCCACGGTATTGCTTTGTTGTTGGTGAAGCCGCCCAAACATAACACTTCCACCAACGTCGAGTGCTCCAGACACGAACCCATCCATCGATCCCAAAGGATTCGAAAGGTAACCGTTTTGTTGTTGTGCAGTTGGTAGTTTAAGGCTCTCAGCCAACCCGGAGTTATTCCGACGTAGTCCCTCGGGATGGGGTACTCCAAACGCGGCTTGACCGGCGGTGGTATGTTCAGTGCGAGACATCTGAAGTACGCCGTTGACCATCTGGATAATGATTTCCGGTTACAAAAACGTTATAGTTCTCGCCTGATGCGTGAGCTCCACCTAACGGTGAAAGAACGAAGCATCAGGTACCGATAAAGCAGGCGGCGACCTGATGCTAAGGTCGCTCATCGTTAGATGGAGCTTGTGCATCAAGCGAGAATAGCTTCCGATGTAGGCTAACCCGACATGCATTGATCGACTAACACAGGGGGCTGACGACGCGTGTAACACAGAAACTAAATCAATGCAGGTCGTAGACTGATTTTAATTTTAGATCAGCTGGGCTATTATTGAATATTCTAAAAATAAATCAAGATTAGCTACGAATGTTCAGACGATTCAGCTAATTAAATAAGCAAGCTGGCAAAGTAACTAAAATTTCTTAAAATAATTGATTTGAATAAATGAAAAATCTGCCTTTGTACTAAACTGTTTGATTTCTTACTTTAGTAGCTTGTTAACTGATTACTGATTTTTTTAACTGAACGGTTACTTAACTGACTAATTTTAATCTTTGTGCAATTTTTGGAATAAAAAATAAATTTTCTGATGGTTAACAACAAATTTATATTCAGAAATATTGATTAATTAATTTTCAGCTAATTAACTAGTTCACAAGCTGATAAAGTAATCAAGATTTTTTAAATCATTTTTTTTGAATAAATGAAAAATCTTTGTTTATATTGAGCAGTTTGGTTCCATAATTGATTAGCTTATTAACTAATCACTGATTCGTTTAACTGATCAGTTACTTAGCTATCGAATTTTAAAGTTTATGCAATTTTTACACCAAAATACTTCAATCAAAAATTTTTATAAATTAATTGTTAGTTACGAATTTATGTTTATAAATATTGGTTCAGCAATTTTTAGCTAATTAACTAGTTAACAAGCTGATAAAGTAATCAAGATTTTTTAAACATATTTTTTTTAATAAATGAAAAATCTGTGTTTATCTTGAACCGTTTGATTCCTTATTTGATTAGCTTGTTAATTATTTACTGATTCGTTTAACTGAACAGTCACTCAGCTGTCGAATTTTGAAGTTTATGTAATTTTTAATAACTAAAATATTTCAAGCAATCATCATAAATTTTTATAAATTAATTGTTAGCTACGAATTTATGTTCATAAATATTGTTCAGTAATTTTTAGCTAATTAACTAGTTAACAAGCTGATAAACTAATCAAGATTTTTTAAATATTTTTTTTAATAAAGGAAAAATCTGTGTTTATATTGCGCCGTTTAATTCCTTATTTGATTAGCTTGTTAACTAATTACTGATTCGTTTAACTGAACAGTTAGTTAGCTGTCGAATTTTAAAGTTTATGCAATTTTTAAACACTAAAATATTTCAAGCAATCATCATAAATTTGTATAAATTAATTGTTAGCTACGAATTTATGTTCATAAATATTGGTTCAGTAATTTTTAGATAATTAGCTAGTTCACAAGCTGATAAAGTAATCAAGATTTTTTAAATAATTTTTATTTAAATAAATGAGAAATCTTTGTTTTTATTGAACCGTTTGATTCCTTATTTGATTACCTTGCTAACTAATTACTGATTCGTTTGACTGAACAGTTACTTAGCTGTCGTATTTTAAAGGTTATGCAATTTTTAAACACTAAAATAATTCAAGCAATCATAAATTTTTATAAATTGTTAGCTACGAATTTATGTTCATAAAGATTGGTTCTGCAATTATTAGCTAAATAACTAATTCTCAAGCTGATGAATTAACCAAAATTTCTTAAAATATTTTTTTTGTTATTATATAATATAATATTATTTTTGAATAAATGAAAAATTTGTGTTTTTATTGACCCGTTTGTTTCTTTACTTTATTAGCTTGCTAACTAATTACTGATTCGTTTAACTAAACATTTACTTAGCTGTCTAATTTTAACGTTTGAGCAATTTTTGAACAACAAAATACTAAGCAAACATCATAAATTTTCTTAAATTATTTTTCAGCCACGAATTTAGGTTCAGAAATGTTGTTTCAATAATTTTTAGCTAATTAACTGATTCGAAAGCTGATAAAGTAATCAAACTTTTGTAATTATTTTTTTTAATAAAAACCCGCATTTTTTAACGTATTTGATTTCGAACATTCTATTAATTAACTAATTGTTAACTAACTACTTATTGATTAATTACTGAATAGTTAAACTGTACAGTTAACATAGATAACTAATATTGTTTAGTTGTGCACTGTTTCCTTAGCTTTCTGACTTTGCATAATTAACTAATACTTTAGCTAATAAAATTTTCAAAATTTTGTAAAACACGTATTTTTTAACAAGTGAATAATTTGCCTGATGTTCAATTTACTTGAAACCATACTTAAATAACTCGCTAACTAATTACTGAATAATTTAACTGTACAGTATGTCATAACTGGCAAATTAGCTTTGTATCTTTTGCAAATACAGTATGTGGATACTAAAAATTTCCCAAAATTTTCCAAGGTACGAACTAACTTATGTACAAAAATGTTGATCCAGTTATGTAATTTTCAGTTAATTAACTAATTCGTTAGCTAGTGAATTTTTTAAAATATATTTTTTAAAACCCTTCGCTTTAAACTGAATAATTCCCTTTCGTATCGAGTTGCTTGTATCTTTACTTAAATGACTCCCTATCTAATTACTGAATAATTTAACTGTACAATTGACATAACTGATAAATGGAATTTTCTGGCCAATGAAAAACGAAAGAAATATCGATCCAGTTATGTATGTCGTTTTTTTTTTAACTTTGTACACAGAAATAATAAATTAAATAATCAAATATTTTCAAATGGGACATTCAGTTATCTTCTGAAACTGGTCCGCAGCTCCACTTACGGTGACCGCCGAACACCAGGCGTCTGCTACTCGGAAACTAACGTTAGTCTACAGACGTGAGCTGTCAATGCATGTCAAGCTTGTTTGTCAAATTCAGTTATCTGTTACGTCACCCGTATTTGCTGTCAAAGTCACCCATATTTATTTCGTCCATAAAGAAAAATTCTCAAATGAAATGATCACATTTCATCGAACGTCTAGTTTTTTTTTTTTAATTCTATGAATAAAAGAAATGTACTTACTTCAGCAAATCGACGGGTTGAGATCTTATGGCGGCCTTGGCGTATTGTCTTAGTAAATAGGGAAACGTCGGCGGTATGCATATTTGTTGCGAACAGTACATTTCCTCCGGTAATTCCGGCATTTTACCGACTTGTGGTGATCAGTTTTTCATTTCGAAGAGTAACGTCATTTTCCGATTGGTTTGTTTGCGACGACGTTGCTATGGTTACAATTTTATTGATCATGATCGGATTGCCATGATTGACGTTATGAAAGGTGACAGGAAAAATTGAAATCGGAAGCCTTGCAAAATCCAATTTCTGAAGAAAAACTTAACCGAACCCATGCAAAATTTGGGTTATTTTTTTTTATTTGGGTCGGGTTTTGCTTTGTTTTGGGTTGGATTAATTTTTAAAGAAAATCAAATCAAATTTATGAAGAAAACTAAAGCAAACTAATACTGATTTTCCCCCTTTAAATTGGTGTTGGGTTTTGGATTGGATTGGAACTGCAGGAATTCATAGTTTTTCTTACATTATTTTTTTCTCTAAATTTTATTTGGGTTTTGTATTGTTGGCTTGGGTTTCATTTCTAAAGAGAACCCAACCCAATGAAAAACCATTGAATGTTCTCAAGATATTTTTTTTTCTTTAAGTTGCATTCGATTGGGATTTGGATTAGGATTTCATGGTTTTTCTTAATATATTATTTTTTTCTTGGGTTCGTTTCGTTTCTAAAGAAAACCCAATCCAACCCAACTCAATGCAAAATCCATTGATGTTTTCAAAAAAATATATATTTTTTTGTAATTGGATTTTGCATTGTTCGGTAACATTGTTGTGAACCCAATCTAACAATGCAAAACCTATAGATGTTCTCAAAATATTTTTTCTGTAAGTTTAAAGGTTTGTGTTTTACATTGGGTTGGGTTTTCTTTAAAAATTTATACTAAATCAACCCAAGTTTATGATTTTGGATTTGAAATGGGCTTATTGTCTCATTTTGGAATTTCGTTGAATTTCTAATTTTTCTTTAAATTGGGTTTGGTTGGTTTTGCCTTTTCTAAATTAAAGATAAATCTATGAAATTTCTAGGAGAAAATCCAGTGGAATTTTCAATCCAATCCAACAAAATCCCAATTGAATCCATGGACTTACTGTTTTACAGATTAAAGATAATTCTATGAAATTCCTCGGAAGGTATCTAGTTAGACCATTTTTTTGGATTTTGAAATTGTTTAAAAAAAATCCAATCCAATCCAATTATCGTTGAATCCGTACATTTTTGCAAATTAAAGATGAGCCTTTGAACTTCCTCGGAAAATATCCAATCAATTCAATCCAAAATTTAGAAACTGGATTAGGTTGGATTTAATTCTAATCCAACTTAGGATTGCTTTGGATTGGATTAGGTTGGATTAGATTCTAATCCAATCTAATTCGCATTGATTCCAAGCATTTCCGAAAAATCCAACCCTATTCAATAATTTTATGACTGAATTTTCAAAAAGATACCCAAAATCTTGAATGTAAAAATTTTTATTTAAAATTTATCATTTTATTTGTGGTTCAAATAAAAAAAAATGGATGTATACAGTCGAGATTGTATAAAAAAACGTTGGTGCATTTTCAACGGTTGAAAAGGACATAACCCATCAATCGAGTATTTATTGATAGAGAACATGGCTTTACTATAAAAATGTTCGAAAGTATCTAAAACTTATGGAAATTTGATTGTGAAACCACATTTTTTTCTATAAATTGGTCGTTGATCGAGAAGGTCCGGTCGTAGGCATCCTTGGGGGCACCAACGGGGCAGTTTTCTTCTTTGGATTTCGTCTCTTTTTCTTCAGCAAATCAGTCGGACAAATTAACGTTTTTCCACGACGTTTTTTCCTGCAGGGATCATCATCTTCATCACTCTGTAACATAAAATTTAAAAAAACGCGCCGATGAGGAATGCATCCCGAAACCGGTTTTACTTACAGGCTTGCAAACATCAATGTTTAGCCTGGGACACTTTTTGTCATCTTTCTTCTTACTGTCGCCGCTTTTGAGTGAAAATCCGGTAATGGCGGCAAAGGTATTTCTCCCCGAACCCATCATAATGGCCGCACTTCTTTTGCATTCATCTTCCTTTTCACCGGGACAGTCTTGAACCGGCTTGGGACGCTTCTTCTTGGGACATTTCGACGAATCAACGCGATCTTTTGGAGGTTTTCGAGGAAACGGCACTGAGCACTTTTGAAATGGAAACTGAAAATGAAAAAAAAATGTATTTCCAAAATCCCCAAAACATCTATCAAAATCTATGGATTTTCTAAGTGGACATTTTCATAAATCTTCACAAATCTTCTTCGTTTTATTCTTCTCCTTCTTCCGTTTTTATTCTTCCCTTTTTTAATTTTCCATTTTACCTCCAACCGTTCTTCAACTTTGCCGAACTTTGTGGAAAAATTTGCTAAATATAATTCATGTAACGTACCTTTATGCATTTTTCCTTATCTTTACCGCAAGGTTTTTTCTTCGCCGCCATCTGGAACGCTGCTCCCGATACCACGACCATGTTGTCCCCCGACTGCAACGACGACATCCCATTGACTCGGCCCTCTTGCGGAGTTAAATTACGCAACCAGTCGTCGACCGCGAACCTCAAGGAGGCGGTCGTCTTTTTCGTCTTGTTTTCCGACGTCGGCTTGTTCTTTTCGCCCTTTTTCTTCGTGTCTTTTTTGCACTTTCCATCTTTCGGCTTTTTGCACGGAGGCTGCGATTAAGTTTTGAGGCTTTCGAGTACAACGGATAATTTTTGAAATTACCTTGGTGGCAAAAAGCATCGAGGCGCTGTCTTCTTCGTCGAGATTTGGAAACGAAGACGCCGTTTTCGTATCGGGTTTCGTTGTTCGTTTAGTCGCTCCCGAAGACTTCAGACTTTCCCGATTCTGAAAGAGTAGTGCAGATTTGGCAGCGGACGAAATTTCTACATCCTAGTAAATTTACATTCACTTAAGTATAAACACAAAATGGTGGTCTTTGCTAAATTAGCTTACTAGCTAATTGTCAGTTTTAAAACTATATTACCTTGTTAGCTAATAATTTAAAAAGTTAGCTTTTGTTGTTTAAGGAAACATACATACATCGTAGCTTTTTAATCATTTTAAGAGCTAACCAATTTAGGAATTCAGTAAATGTAACAATTAAAAAAAAAACAAACGTTTTCTTGATTTTGTCAGCTTATCAGCTTGTGAGTTCAAAGTTTTGTTTGTTAGCAAATTATAAGAATAAAAACCCAAATGACAGATTAAGTTAAAAAGCTAAAAATTAAGCAAAAAAAATTAAAGACATGTTAGCTTATTAGCTTATGTTTATTGTATCTGTATCTATATCTGATTTTTGTTTATTAACTTAATTACTTATTATTTTATGAGCTTAATATCTAGCAAGCTATTTTAGCTTGCAAGAAAGGCACAATTTTTGTGATACAATAATGAAAGAAATTTTAGGAAAAATATAACATTTTCTTATATTTGCTAATTGTTAGCTTTTTTATTTTTTGTTTGTTAGCTAGCTTATCTTATTTGTTACCTTATAGATTATTTCACAAATAACATTAACTGAAATTTTCCTAAGAGTACAAGACAAAAAAATCGGAGGTAATGTTTCAGTTTTCCTTCAATAGGTTTGCTTCTTAGCTTACTAGCTAAATAGCTTATCTTTATAAATTTTTGTAAGCTTGTCTTGGCAGATTAATAAAAAGTTCAAAATATACATTTTTTATGGAGCTGTTTGTAAAACATTATCAAGAAAATCCAACTGCAATCCAACCCAACAAAAATAAAAATTTTAAAACTAGTTCTGAACTACTCCAGAACTAGTTCCAAATTAGTTCTGAACGAGTCCAGTACTAGTTGGTTCCGTTCAGAACCCAATCAGATCTAGCTCATAACCAAATCAAAACAGTTCCATGACGATTCGGAATTGAACCGTCATGGAACTGATTGTAAAGCAATAAAAAAAAAAAAAAAAATGAAAAACTATACAGAAACTAAAAGTAAATTCAACCCAAACTTTAAAAAAATTATTAAATCCAACCATAATCAATGGGACCAAAGAAAACCATTGAAATGCAATCTAACCAAACAAAAATAAAATTTTAAAACTAGTCCGGAACTAACCTTTCATAACCATCCTAACCATCATGGAACTGTTTACAAAGTAATATAAAAAAAAGAAAAACTATACAGAAACCAGTTCCGAACCATCATGGAACTGTTTGTAAAGCAATATCAAAAAAAAAAAAAATGAAATACTACACAGAAACTTCAAGTAAATTCAACCCAACCTTTAAAAAAATTATTAAATCTAACCTTAATCAATAGAACCAGAAAACCACTGAAATGCAATCCAACCCAACAAAAATAAAATTTTAAAAGTAGTTCTGAACTAATCCGGAACTAGTTCTGATTTGGTTTTGAAGTGAACCAAATCAGAATCAGTTCAGAACCAAATCAGAACCAGTGCCTAACCATCATGGAACTGTTTACAAAGCAACATCAAAAAAAAAAAACAATTAAAACCTGTACAGAAACTTCAAGTAAATTTACCGGAACCTTTAAAAAAATTATTAAATCCAACCTTAACCAATGGAACCAAGGAAAACCATTGAAATACAACCCAACCCAACAAAAATAAAATTTTTAGAACTAGTTCTGAACGAGTCCAGTACTAGTTCTGATTTAGTTCTGAACGGAACCAAATCAGATCTAGCTCAGAACCAAATCAGAACCATCATGTTTTTAAAGCAATATACAAAAAAACGAAAAACTATACAAAAACTTCAAGTAAATTCAACCCAACGTTTAAAAAAATTATTAACCAACGTAATCAAGAAAAACCCTTGAAATGCAATCGAACCCAACAAAAATAAAAAATTTAAAACTATCAAGCACAGGACCAAATCAAAACCAGTTCCGAACCATCATAGAGTTGTTTACAAAAAATAAAAAAAAAAAAAAATGAAAAACTATACAGAAACTTCAAGTAAATTCAGCCCAATCTTTAAAAAAAAAAAAATACCATTGAAATGCAATCCAACCCACGAAAAATAAAATTTTTAAATGTAGTTCTGAACGAGTCCAGTACTAGTTCTGATTTGGTTCCGTGCAGAACCAGTTCCATATTGTTATGGAACTTTTTCAGGACTAGTTCTGAACTAGTTCAGAACCCACACCAACCAAACCAAACTTCAACCCAATTTAAATTATTCCTCTAAGTTCTCAGTTTTGAAAAAATTCGAAGACATCGAAGATATTTTCACCAAATTAAAATTGAATCGTGTTAGACAAATTAGATTTAATTGGGCTAGAATATAAATGATGGATTAGATTGTACTTTAGGCTTGATAGGACTGGGTTGTATATAAAATTAAAAAAAAATATATTGACCTTTTTATCCTGTTCCACCCATTCGCAAGGTTTCTTCTTCCTCGCGCTCGGATTTTTGCACTCCTCCTTTTTCGCGGCTAAAAAACTGCTCGTGTGGTACTTGCTCTTGGGCGGTTTGAACGAAGGATGCTCCTCGGGTTTCCAAGGACACATTTTGCATTCCGAAGGCTTTTCATATGGATCGTCGTGGCACGATTCGCTGTAGCTTGGATAAGGCGCCTCTTTCTTCGTGCAAGGTACCTGCTTAGGCTTCTTTTTGCAACTGATCGTTTTTGGCGGCTTGCAACACGGCGCGACCATGTGGACGCACACCTTTTTCTTTTTGCTGCCGAGCTTGCATTTCTTGTCCCCGCCCTTGTCCCCGTCTTTCTTGTTGGTCGAATAGGAACGGCTGGGCGGAAGCGTCCGTATCGGCTGCTGTTTGTTCTCGGGCATCGAACGCATCATTCGCGATTCCGCCATCATCTGCTCCGCCTTTTCCTGATCGGAGACGGTGTGCGAGTGCATCACCTTCACCGGATCCGGAAACGGACTGGCCAACTTCGGCACCTTCAACGGAAGCGTCACGTTCTTGCTAGTGTTCGATTCTTCAAAGCGCCTAAACGAACAAAAATATTAGATTAGAATCAAAGTGACGAGATTTTCGCCTCACGGTGTCAAAATGGCGCTTCGAAGATCGACATCTTGCACCAAGAAGTTCTTTGCGATCCATGACGTCAGAAACACAGGCCTTGTTCGATTTGAATATAAAATCGGCTACAACGCTGTCTACAAAACTGCCGTTTTTGCGGATTTACATTTGAATGACATTTTGTACAAATTATTCAACTTGTTTCCGAGTTGAAAATGTTCGAAATGGCAACCATTTTCACCAATCAACGCACGCATTAAAACCACACAAACGTCGCGCGGTTTCACTGTTTTGAACAACCAGCTGACATTGAACTGAACTGATTAGTTTGACAAGTTGATTGGTCTGTTAGGGCAGGGACAGCTTTCGTTCTTTGTTGCATGGAATATCTTTCGAGAAAATCAACTTAGAGTTTTTTTTTCGTAGAGCTTTACACCCGTCGTCAGTTCAGCTCCTGTGCGAGTCGATCATTGTGTGTAGGGATTTTTTATATAAATAAAAATATTTTCAATCGTCGGAATTTTAGCCAACCAACAACTTAATTCAACGACTACGTATTGATTTTTTCAACAAAAAAATTAAATATCTGCTAGTCTTTTCAACCTAATTCAACCAAGCGAAAATTGATAGTTTGATTGGTTTCAGATTAGTTGAAATAGATTGAGATCTACAACAGATACAGTAAATTATTCCTGACCAAGGCCTGTTCAACCGAAAGTTGTCAACCTTAACCTCAACTACAATCAACTTTTGTCAAATACAGTTCAATCAAAAGAATCAAAAAAAAAAAAAAAACAAAAATTGACTCAATCACATAAATTTATTTTATCTATCGATCAACCGAACGTTCAACAACTAACTTAAACATCTGTCTCGTCCTCATCCTTTGGCGAACGGTCCCCTTTACTCTGCAAACTGTTTACAAAATAAATAAAAAGCGAGCGCGCTCCACGCGAAAACGGCGAAAAAACCAACCTTGCCTGTCCGGAGGATTGCTTCTCCGATTCGGTCACGGGATCCGGATATATGCACGAGTTGATCCCCAGCGGCGGCTTGTAATATTCGGGAAGCAGGGCCGGCTGCAGGTGTTGCATGGCGACGTTCCGCTTCGCCATGTCCGCCTCGTTCTGCGCCTCGTAGCTGTATCTCTTCAAAGGGGTCGTGCGGGGCCTGCACACGTGGTAGTGTTCGGGCGGCGCTTTTTCAACCGCCGGCGGCTCGGGGGATTCTTCTTTTATTGGTTCGATTTCTGGCAGTTGGTCACGTTTGCCGGAAAGTGATCTGCATACCTGCAAAGATTTCGCACGAATTCGATCGTTAAGTCCGGAAAAATTTTGAAATTATTGCAAAAATAAGGAGCGTCTGAAATTCGCAAAAACGGTGGTTCCTTTTTCGATTTTTTTGAATGTTTAATAATTTCAGTTGTTTTGGGGCGTATATCGCACATCGGGACAAAATTAACGCCATTGTGTCAAATCAGTTTTTCAAAAAGGGAAAAGTTTTCCAATTATGAAGCGAAATTTTGTTAATGTAATTAAAAAAAAAAAAAATGACAACTAATAAAATTGACGCAAAAACCAAACAAGAAGCCCAAGAAACCTTTTGAAAATTTCAATTGGTGAATTTCTTCGAAATTAATTGGTTGAGTTTGGTTGAAAATGTTGTAAATGTTTCAACTTAGCAAGCTGGGTTGATTGGGTGCGATTGCGGTGAGTTGATTAGGTTGTATTCAGCTCAACGCTCGAACCCAACATTATCGATCGTAACCCAACAAGATACAAATCAACTACTCAAGAAGGGCGTTTCCAACATTTTCAAGCCAATGCGACTCAATCCAACACGAAGATGTCGATTTCAAACGATTTCAAACTTTTTAACATTTTCAAGTTGGGTTCTATAGTTGAGAGAAGATTTGACCCCGCGGTGGGTTTATTTACTTGACAGCGGGTTGAAAACATATCAAATCCTTCGTGCAAGGTTGAGGCGTTAATTTCAACGTTCGTTGGGTTTAGTTGCTGAATTTCTTTCAAATACGAAGATGTCGAGATGTTTCAAACGAAAATATCGGAAATTTTTCAACATTTTCAAGTTGGGTTCGAGAGTTAAGCAAATTTGCCCCGCGGTGGGTTTATTTAGTTGACAGTGGGTTGAAAACATATCAAATCCTTCGGTTGAGGCGTTGATTCCAACGTTCGTGGGGTTTGGTTGCTGAATTTCTTTCAAATAAATTGGTTGAGTTTGGTTGAAATTTCCACATGCTCAAATTGGTTTCAACTATTGGGTTCATTTAAATATTGCTGATGGCGATGTGTCGATTAGGTTACACACAAGTCAACTCAACAGTCGAACCCAACATTATTCACCGTAATCCAATGACATTCGAATCAACTCTTCAACTCAACAGGACAACAAAATTCAAATCAACTCTTTAACCCAACAGGACAACAAAATTAAAATCAACTCAATTCGAATTCAACTAGGAGAAGTTGAGATTTTCCAATTTTTTCACCCAATGCGACAAATTTAAAGCCCGGTTTTTGGGTCGAACGGTTGATTTGAAGTGATTTGAAAGGTTTTCGTTTGGTTGATTTCATTAAATTCGCTCGAATAAACTGGGTTTTGATCGAAATTGTTGAAAGCTCGGTTCGCACTAAACGTATCAATTTTAAATTGTCAAGCTCGGTTCGCACTAAACGTAGAGTCGATTCGAAATCTGTCGGTTGAAAATATTAAAAAATGTTGACATTGAAATGTCACAAACGAATTGTGATTGAAAATTAACTTTTTTGTACAGAATTTCCAGGGTAACGGTGGATTCACACTACAACAAACACGCATCCGATTCGAAGCGGTGCTTCCTCGTCTGATAGTATGAATCAGCCTTTAATTTTTATACAATTTTTTTGGAAAATGAAACGAAATAATCATTCCAACGGTTTTTAATCAAATTTCCGCAAATTTTCGACGTTTTAAATCCGGAAGAAAGCTTCGAACACCGTACAGAAAGCGAACAATGTGATTTTCTTTCGCGTTTATGATTTGACGTAAAGCAACGATTGTTTCTATGGAAAACTTGACATTCGGACGTCTTTTTCCAAAATCGATTCGAAACAGAAAATTTGTAATTGCCGCGACGTTTTTTCAAACGTGACGTTACGACGACGTGACGTCGACGTCGCGCGTTTTTCAACGCGAATTCGCCAACAAAAAAATCGATCCGACGGCGAACGATTTTGACAGGGTTTTCCGCGCACGACCGCCCGACGTTTCGAAACGCCCCCGATGGAACGTCGTGCGTGTCGACGAAGCGCGCGCGCTCGAAAATGACAAATTTTACTCACATTTTTGACGAATTGACGATTAATTTTGTTCACCAAACGTAAAGCCATGATGTTCTTGAAATTATACGTAAACAACTAAACAAATGTCAAACATAAATAAATAAATAAGCGTTGTTATGGACGCCTTGGATACACTGCATTCTAAGATCGCGCGTGCGCGTTGTAATGGAACTTCTTCGATGGCGCCGCCAGTCATATACAAAAATCATGGAGGAATAACATGAAGGAATTTACGGTTGGGTTAAGTTGGACTGAGTGGTGGATTTGCTTTTGGAATTAAAATTAATCAACCAAAAAAAAAAAAAATGTACAAAGGAATTTCATTTTTTAACGCCTTTCCTTAGTAAACCTTTAGCGGGGTTATCTTCAGCAGGTTTATCTTCAACAAGTTTACCTTCAACAGGTTTATCTTCAAAAGGTTTATCTTCAAAAGGTTTATCTTCAAAAGGTTTATCTCCAAAAGGTTTATCTTCAACAAGTTTATCTTAAACAGGTTTATCTTAAACAGGTTTATCTTAAACAGGTTTATCTTAAACAGGTTATATGCAACAGGTTTATCTT
>JAFFZR010014820.1:0-14940 GCA_018397195.1 Lethrus apterus | reverse complement strand
CGAATTTTTATTTGTTGATTACTCAGGAGTAAAATATAAGTATAATTTCAATCATATGCAACCAAGAATTTGACACTAATTCTAAAAAATGTGAAATTGATACATTTTGACTGCAATAGTTTCAATAGAATCACCAAGGAAATAGAAGGCATACATGATATCAAGGATAAAACACATTCACAACGTAGGGCAAATGCATTACTAATAGCAGTATTGTTTAATTAATATACAGGGCTTCCCAACCTCATACATTTCATCGCTAACAGGTTAATATTACAAAAAAAAATGCTAAGTACAAAAGTTGTATGGCTTTATTTTTCAATCGCATAAAAATTATATCATTTATACTCGATGTACCGTTTTTTCCGTACTTCGTTATTTTAAATTGAGCTGCTTGCATATTTTTATATTTTCGGTTTTCCTATAAAAATCAATGTTGATTTTGTATAAGGATTGGTGCCTTCTTAATTCCATCGTTGTCGATTTATATTGATTAATGTTGAAAATTAAATAAATTAATTATGGTTTAAGCTTCAGAACTGATAAATAATGAGATATAACAATAAAAAAAAAAGATTTCTGCTATTACTATTGACAAAAATTTTTCGATGAATATAAGGGTTTCCATTTCAATAAAGAAACTTCAAACACGTCAAATTTCCAAAAAAATTAATTCATAAATATACATTGTGATGTATTAATTGGTAGACAGATGAACCAGTTAATAATTCAGAAATATTTCATTATTATCAATTCTATAGCTTTTGTCATTTAACAATAATTAATTTTTTTTTATATACCGAGAGAGTCACCACTGACGGGACGGAGTTTTAAGGCGAAACGGCATATATTCTCCAAGGCGAATTATGTAAGGCAATAAGGGCTACATTTTCAAAATATTTTCAAAAATACAGGCATATCCAAAAAATATTAGATTAAATATTAGACGAAAAATGTGGTAGCAGTTAGATGGTGCGCCCAAAATACCTAAATAACTTCAAAACTTAAAGATTTAGGTATATGGAAACCTACAGTTTGAAAGAAAATTAAATTTGCTACACGATAAACTTATAAAATACAGGCTCCATTTAAAATAAGCCCGATATTACAGTTTGAATTTGCTAATAATGGTACTGAAAATTCTGAACACCCCGTAGAAAAAGTTGTAGTAGTAAATTGCTACATAAATTAAGGAACTGGTCTATTATCTAGATATAAAAGCAAATTTGTCATAATTATTTTCGTTTGGGGGTAATATTTTTTTTTTCGAAAACCTTACATTTTATGAAAAATCGGAAAATCAGAACACTTAGTATTTAGGTATAGGGAACCCTTATGAAAGTCTGGCTTATTTTTTACGTACAGTTCAAAAATGTGTTGAAATACAGGTTGTTCCATAAGGAAAAGTATAACTTTGATATGTCACTCTTTTTTGGAGCGGCCTGTATATTTGAAAATATTTTTAAAATGTAGCCCTTATTAACTTACATAATCAACCTGCAACAGAAGTTGGAGAATATATGCCGTTTCGCCTTAAAACTCCGTCCCGTCGGTGGTGACTCAGCCTGTATAACTGTCAAAATTTTCAAAATCACTTATACAAAATCAACGTGGATTTTGATAGAAAAACTATAAATTTAAAAATATACAGAATGTTCCATAGAACCGTAGAATAGCGAAGTAAGTTCATATTACATTTAAATAAATGTGTAAAATATGAAATCTTTGGAAAGGTACTAAATTATCGATTTTGAAAACATGCAATACCAATCGGTCCAGACAGGTAAAGAAACGTGAAATTTGGATTTTACCAATGATAAATGTGCTCTTGGCTTAAAATGAAAGAAAGCTCATCGACAATGAAACATTTAAGAAGAGTGTTATCTAGGAGTTTGAAAATAAACATCCTGAAAAAATGGAATTCAGGATGATTAATGGAGTATAATGGAGTGAAGCTATTGGGAAAAAAACATGGAATATTTGCGTGAAGAAAAGTGTTGAACAAATTTTCACAGAAACAATGCAGGAGCAAGCAACAACACCCACGTTTAAGAAGTAATGAATATAACTTAAACAGATAGCTGACTTGATCAAAACATAAATTCGAAAATTTTCAATATTCTAAATTTGCATTTTATCATTCTAATGTGCGTTCTATCAATACAAATAATGTTACTGGAAATATGAATTATTTCCGAAATTATTGTAACATAAAATAAAATAAATCTCTAATGACACGAAGGAGTTATTAATGTGGCAAGTTTCTTTTACATCATATGTTATATTTGTCCGCATTGGAAATCAACGATTATGAGCGTACAGCTGAACCAGTATCATAAATTTAACCTGCCACTGCTATATGTTATGTTTACTGTAACGACTGCCAAATACAGATTATTTGTATTTCTGATTACTCGCCTTGTAAATTGATGTATACAAGCGTGCGCGTTTACTACAACAGGAAGTAAACAATATCACAAAAGCGCCGGTGATTTATAACGACACTATTTTGTAGCACATGCACGGTGGAATTTTTCATTTTATTTCAAATGTAGATGTTTCGGAATGTGTCTTCACTTACATAACCATCATATACGGGAGTTTATATCCTCATTTTTCAAATATGCACTTGTTGCTGTATCTCTGTTTCCTAAGCATGTTTTGTAATTCAAAGTAAAATTGCTGTGGAAGAACTGTGTTTGAAAATTGTACAGACGTCTGGAAGGTACGATGGTTGACAAGGATTTATAAAGAAAAAATAGTCCAAAGTAACCTTGCCTGATACACAAGCTCCACCTAACGGTGAGAGGCCGAAGCATCAGGTGGATGTATGCTTCGTGGCTCGGAGACGGGTGTTACCCAGAAACTAACGTCAGTCGGCAACTAGTGTGAAAGGATCAATGCAGGTCGAATTAGTGGTTCATTATAATTGTCCATAGCTGTCAAAGCTGCGCCTGTCTCGAAGTGCGGGAGTTGTGGTAACTACGATTTGCCTCGATCATATCTCTCAATGAGCCGAAGCAGACAGCCACCTGGTGCTTCAGTCTCTCACCGTCAGGTGGAGCTTGTGCATCAGGCGATATTAGCAACTTCCCATACGGGCTTAATTAAGCATGCTGACTCGACATGCATTGCTTTTGACGGCATCCACGGATTAATCTTTAGAGTCGCTAGAAAACGCCTCCAGATGATAGGCAGTCGCAGAACGCGCATCGACTTATGGAAGGAATTCTAAAAGAGATGAAGGAGGTATGGGAAGATTCCCGGTACTCCTCGAACCGAGAAGTTCATCGTTCATCCTACATGCATTGCTCGTCTCACACAGGAGCTGTACTGACGACTGGTGTAACCCAGAAAGCAAAGTTGCAGCTTGTGTAAAGATCAATGCAGGTCAAGCAATACCACTATAGCAGATTTAAAACAAGTTCATGTTTTCTCTAAGGAAAACAATCTCTTATAGAACAACAAAATAAAGCAACAAAACGTACCATTTTGAATGAATTTATGAAAAACTGCCTTACAGGAGAGAATCATATTCAAACATTACAAGAAATTATAGAATTTGTATTAAACATAAATAAATAAATTTTCTTTGATCTTTAACTGATTTACAAAACAGTGGAGAATTTTGAAATCTTCTATGTTCTTGTATTTGTCATTTGGAGTTTATCTAAACACAATTATTTTAGTAAACTTTTCAAGGAGTATCAACACGAGCTATCAGCTTCGTTTACGTTTACACCATTATAAAAAATTGAAAAAATTTAAATTTTTATGCTAAAGAAATCTTTTTGGTTTTAATTTAAAATAAAATATACAGGCAGCAATAACTTTTCTGCCATTTTTATTATATGTTCCTTAGTTAGCCATAAGGCAATAAACATTTTTAGGGTTAACTAGAATATTCTTAGAATATTCATTAGACCAATCATCCAGTTGAAAACAACGGAAACACTTCGAACAACTACTGTAAATTCTGTAAATAAATCATGTAATAGCAGCCTTTGATTCACTCTAGTGCCAAAGGGGTTCATTTCCGGAGATGAGTTTATTGACAAAAATTGCTTGTTTTAGTGTCTTTTATAACCACCCAAAGTTTGTCGGTCTAATTTTGGAATACCCTGCATATTTACGGGTTTACGTTTTAAACAAACAGAAGAAGCGTTGAGTGATATATAATTTCTCGTCTTCATGTATGCAAATATATTTTAAGCTGACTCTTCTGAAACTAGTTAATCTCCAGTTACGATCTATAGAAATAGTTACTGTAACGTTAGTTGTGACAATGGTTCCTAAAATTAAACTTTTTACCAGTGCAGGTACAACAAACGAATAAAGAAGAATGATGTAAAAGGACTTTGAAACTTCTAGCACACTCCGTAATTAATTATCGTAAAGTAACATATAGGGTAGAACTTTATTTCAACCGAAACACCTATATAATATTTATTTGAATAAATAAATAAATAAATATAAACAATAATAAATATTTCTAAATAAATCAACAATAAATCATTTTGTCTTACTTATTTTACTGGATCATATATTATGTAATACGAATTACGTTAGAAACCAAGTTTCTAAAATAATCCGGAACTGGATTAGAACATTTCCGGGCCATCACATAAATCATTAACGCCTATCTAGTTCTACTTGACTTGTTTATGTCGGTACTGCTCTGTTAAGATTATCAGTAGAGATGCGATAAGAGCGTATTGTAAACACGTTGTATTGTGTTATGTTGTAATGTTATTGTTGTCTTGTGGTAAGTTTGATGTGCCGCGCATAATTCACCTTACATCATCCATGATTACAAAAAGAAGCTATCAAATTATTTCTGTTTTCAATCTCTTACAAGAGATAATCTAAGCTATACTTCCTTTTTCCTGCGAGGCGGAACCCGACTTTCATAGACAAAGTTTTCGTGACTTGCAGGAATATAGAGAAGCAACAAGGAACAAAGAAAACTTATTCAACACACAAAAAATTACTAAAATCAACGACAACAACTACACAATTTAACAATTCTAGAGGAAACGATTGTTTGACATTAAATAGAATTGACACTACCTGTTTAGCAGGATTTTCAAATTTTTGAATGTAAATCGTGCCAATAAGTAACCAATCACAACAACGTAATTTAAATTTGGCGCCATGAGTTTTTGCCCAGCAGGCAAAATAAACTATAGATTTATTGATTATATTCTAGTAATATTTTCGTGATGAATTATATGGCATTTTTGATATCTGTGTTCAGATTTTTGATCCCGGTGTTCAAGTGTTTTGTTCAACAGGATTTATAAAGTAAGCATTATTGTATAATAAAATATTACGAGAATATGATTAGGTACATACATGAAATGATACTTATCATTAGTTCGTTAAAAATTCAAAACTATATTCCAGTCGCCTAGGATATTAATGTAAAAAGTGAAAAATGTAATTTCTGTCGCATAGAAATAAACCTTTGAAGTTTGCACATTCGATGGAAAAATATATGTCCACTGAAAGTCAATATTTTTAATATCGTAGGTATTGGAGCAACCGTAAAGTATAGTGGAATTTTCGGAGTTATATCAAAATATTTGATTTTAATTTATATGACACATGTTCGTTTTCTAAACTAATTGATATTGGTCGTGTACATAATAATAATAATATAATAGAAATATCTTTTCAATGCAGGGTTTTGTTTAAAAATTACAAATATTATTTCTATTACAGCTTTGTATGAAATTTATTTAATTATTTTATTCTGTGCATCCAATATTATTAAAGTTATATACATACAAACATATAGGTAAGTATAAATAAATATACAGATAAATATACATAAATTGGTGCTGCAGGCAACAGTTTAAAGATCTCATTTAGTATTATTTTTATTCAATTTATTTGTTACAGGTGCAATTTTAATTCGTAGTACAAAAGTATAATTATAAAAAAAATTATATCTACTGAGAATTTTGAGAATATTATTCATTGCGACATGTTTCAGTCCATGAACATCATCAGGCAAAATTAAAAGAAAACGCGATATGTAGAACACAATATTACTGTGTATATAATTATAAGCATTTTTGTAATAAAATTATCGTTATGAGCTAATTGGTGGTCGCAATGCAATATATTATATAAGATAATCTGGAAGATTATACCTAAAACGTCAAGTAACAATTTGGAGATAAGATACAATAAAGAATTGTTTATAGTAGAAGGATTTCGGGTATTGCCGTGGTTTACTGTTTATTCTTGACTTTTGGCTGATCGTGCTTTGAGCTTCTTCAGAAAATGTGTAACGACTGGTGTCGTTATCTTCTGCTTCTCCTTATATACCCCATGTTTGTGTCGCTTCGCTGATCCATGTCTGTTGCGGTTCTGTCCGTATGAATTGTCCTTACCTGATTACGTCGTTCTTGTTGATTTTCTTTTGCTCGTAGTGTCAATTTCCATGTGTTCCTGTGTCTGTATCCGTCTTCTCGGTTAAAGCTGTTGCTCTTCTTCATTATTGGTAGTGAGGAGCTTTGGCCAGTATTTTGACGTTGTCGTAGTCAATCTGGTGATGTCCGTCTTGAACTAGGCACTCGGCCACAGCGGACTTGTCCGTGTGTCTTAGTTGAGCATCACGTCGTTTTTCCTTTATTCTGCACTCTTTGTCCGATATAGCTCTTACCACATTGACACTCTAGTTCGTATATGCCTTTGGTGCGTAATTTCGGTAACGGTCTTTGCTCGGTGGCAGCAGCTGTTCTATTTTCTTTACTGTGTTGAACCGTGTAACGATGTTCTTCTTCGCCAAAGTCTTCTTCAGTCTGTCGGTGACTCCCGCGATGTATGGTAGGTACGCATATCTTTCAGGGAGATGTTTTACCTCGCCGTTCTTCTTGGTGATTTTATTGAGAAAGTCGTAAGTGTTAGTTGTGGTATTGGTAATTGTGCTATTAGGTTTATTGTGTCTGAGATGATTCAATTTAATGTTCTTCATTCTTCTTGCTTGTAATTTTCATGGTGTATTTTCTTCCGAAATATTGTTTTTCATGTCGTTAATATTGTTTAGTAAGTGGTTGTTTTTGTTATGCAACTTTAATAATTTTATATTTATCTTATTGTTTTCTCTAAGTTAATTTTTGTTTTTGGAAAGGCCGGTGTTAAATTGTATTCCAGGCAATTATTCAGAAATTTAATGTGTTCTAGTATTCTAAGACGTCTAAAAATGATCTCCACTAGCTCATTCGAGTATGAAGCACATTGCATTTTTTTGTATATTATTAGATACTTAATGTATGTATTTAAGTTTTGCCCTGAAGTGGGCCCAAAAAAGCAATGCAAAATTTTGAGTAAACTACTTTTGCCGTTGCCTGTCCGATATATGTACCGAGTTATTAAAGGGAGACGAAAATGTATGCGCTAAACATGCGCTGACCACCTGCTATCCATATCCAAACCGCTATCAATATAGATTTTACTAAAGAAACATTATATACCATACAATGTTTCGCTATTTACTATAACATCAGAATTTTAATTATTTTAATAAGATAAAAATTGTGTTTTGTTTGAGTTGAGGTTAATTGTTTTACAACAAACCAGGTTTGTATTTAGTTAAAAAAAAAATAAACATATTACATAAACAAATCTAGATACTTAATTGCTCGAAACCCCATATTTAAAGAAACAATAATAGATCAGTTCCAAAGTTAATCTGACGCAATGGAGGAAACAAAGAAATATTTGTCACAAAATGGAGAATATATGTTACGGAAACACTTTAAAACATCTGCCCAAAATTAATCGCTCAGAAGTTATTTACTCTTTTATCGTCTTAAATGTGGTGTATTATAACGTAATTATAACGTAATGACATTTTGTTCATTTCTTTGTTTGGTGATTATGTAATTCTATTTATGTATGTTCAGTTCGTCTCATTTAACTTAGTCATTAGTGTCTAGTAATTAAGCAAACTGCCAGTCAGTTAATGGGAAAAAAATCATATAAAGCCTACTTGAAAAAAATGTTAATATTAAAAGAAAAAAAATGTTATAATATTTTTACGACACTTTATACATTTTTAAATTTAAGACTAAATTTTCTATATTTTCTTATATTCAGCGTCCAACAGATTTATTAAAAAAAAAAAAAAATTACAAAAAATTCAAACATGTGTCAAAAAATCTAAATGGTCTAAAGTATAGTGAGCAAGTTTTCTTGCATGTTTACCGTCAAAGCTTTGCCAAACAAACTCAAAAATACAAAAAGCGCTTTTCAAAATGAGTCTGATATAGACGCACCGGCAAACGAAGCGATCTCAAGTTTAGTTCCGACAAAATCCAAGGCCCAGTATGAGTTGGAGTACCAAAAGCTTGAAGATTGGTGCAAAGCTAACAAGGTAAAGGAAGGGTCTAAAAACCCTTCTGGCTTATTTTTCCTTTAAGCAACGGTACCAAAAACTACACTATGGACTTACTACTCGATGTTGAGAACTGTGATTTCAGTTAAGAAAAATCAAGATGTATCAAGTTTTTTTTTCAACTAATCGTTACAAGGCCAAAAAAAACGTAATTTTTTTAAAAAAGGAGTATGTAAGTTTTTAAGCACTGCAGACGATGAATCATATTTGGTCAGAAATGTTGCTATGATAATCGGCAATTTTGGGGCCTGTCGTCGGGAAGAATTAACTAAGCTAATGCTGGATCATATTCAAGACCAAAAGTTGTGGTTCCATGTATAAAGACAAACATTGACCGAGAATTTGTCATAACAGAAGGAAATATGCCAGATATTAAATGTTTAAATATTTCTTGAAAATAATCTGAACTTCGCCCTCATAGTGCAACCCACATGCAGCTTTTTTTGTATATTAGAGACAATCAAAATATACCTCTCAGCCGGTCGGAGTTAATAGTTTTGGAAGTGTACCAAAAATGATTACAAAAAAACTTGAATTGACACTGGACAAGACACACTGGAAAAGACACTGGACACTGCTATCATGGGACTCAAAAATAAACAGGCCTGCGGGCATGATGAATTCAGTACCAAAACTCTAAATTATGCTGCAATGCTCTAAGTGAACCATTGTCCTACCTACTCAATATGTCAATTGAAAAAGGAATATTTCCATCTTCTTTAAAAATTGCTCGTATAACGCCAATTTTAAAAATAGGCAATCCAACGAATACTGAAAACTATAGACCAATATCAATATTAAGTACATTTTCTAAGGTAGGTATATGAAAAAATAATAGCGAACATACTATGAAAATTCATAAATAAATACGGACTGCTTCACCATGGACAGCATGGATTTAGAGAAAACAAATCGACTGAAGCAGCAAGCCATGAATTTATTGAGAAGGTTAACAAATATCTGGATGAAGGTAAACTTGTTACTGGACTATTCTTCGACATGTCTAGGGCGTTTGACACTATTGATAGTAAATTTGTCCATGATAAGCTATATGCTCTAGGAATTCGCGGCAGTATTCTGAATTTGATATTGTCGTTTCTAACAGATAGGAAACTCTATGTTACCGTAAATGAAACCAAATCAGATATCTTCGATCTGGATCTTGGTGTGGTCCAGGGATCCACATTGGGACCCTTAATCTTTCTACTTTTTATAAATCACATGAAACAATCTCTTGGTATAGATCATGTAATAAACTTCGCTGATAATACGTCGGTAATAATAGCAGCCGAAAATAAACAAGAATTAGAAATCAACGTTAACGGCGTCATCCGAAATATGGAAGAATGGTGCCATAAAAACAAAATTATCCTGAATGCAAACAAAACATATATTCAGTTCTATGAGAATAAATGTCCCAGTGTGAGCTTTGAAACCCGTGAATGGACCAAATTCCTGGGTATTTATGTCGATCGGTGACTATCGTGGACAAAACATACTGAATATGTAGTGGGAAAGTTAAACAAACCTTTCTATGCAATTCTAAAATTAAAACGAACACTGGAACGCGACTCACTCCTAAAAGTGTACTACTCCTTGGCATACACCTATATAGCCTACAATGCCATATTGTGGGGCGCATCAACCAAGGCCAATGTGGACAGAATACTGATCGCACAAAAAAGAATAGCCAGACTTATATTTGATATACCACCCGGAGAATTATGTCGACCAATATTCGCACAAAACAAGATATTAACATCGGTATCTGTGTATATACCGGGTGATTTTTTGAAAACGATCCGCCTGAGATATTTCAGAAACCAAAAGGAAATTTCAGAAAACAGGTCCACTTATATGTCAAGGGGGAAACGGTTTGACCTATGATTCACACTTTTGACTTTTCCCCTGCGCCCCCACGAATACCTCCCCAAAAATTTGAAATGGAATGACCCATCGCGTGGTATCTCAAATGAAAGAGCAATCGATGGACTTTACAGATGTCTTTGAATTTTTGAGTTCTGATCATTACATCCCGAGTTATTGAGCTCTGAATATTCAAACCTTTTCATTTTTTTACCGGGTCTGTAACTAACAAAAAGCGAAATGCTCCAAACCGATTAGATACTCCTTGCTATTTTAAAATTTTGGAGCAAAACATGTGCCCTTGCAAGGAAACTTCATCTGTTTTAGTTTTTTTTTTAAGCAACTAATCTCCAAGGTGACATAAAAAATGAAGAAAGTTTGAATATTCAAAGCTCACTAACTCGGGAAGTAATGATTAGAATTCAAAAATTCAAACACATCTGTAAAGCCCATCGATTGCTCTTTCATTTGAGATATCACGCGATGGGTCATTCCGTTTAAAATTTTTGGGGAGGTATTCGTGGGGGCGCAGGGGTAAACGTCAAAAGTGTGAATCATAGGTCAAACCGTTTCCCCCTTGACATATAAGTTGACTTGTTTTCGGAAATTTTTAATTTCCTTTTGGTTTCTAAAATATCTCAAGCGGATCGTTTTCAAAAAATCACCCTGTATACAAATGTGCTGCTACGACAACGCACCCAAGTTCAAATTAAATGGTGATTATCACAACTATGACACCAGAAGGAAAGCCGAGCTGAGTATCCCGTGCCACAATACCTCAGCGTATAGGAAATCCCCCGTCTACGCATGTGTGTCTGCGTTCAATAATCTACCAACCAAGCTGAAGCAATGTGATAGTATTTGATTGAGAATAGTTTTTATTCATTGTCAGAATTCTATACCTGTAAATTATAATTTTAATGTTGTATATTTTAACATGTAACACATTGACTCGACCTATATATGTTATGTATATGGCCACAAGGTTTTATAAATAAATAGTATATAGTAAAAATAGTAAATACTGTTCTAGAAGGTCCTCAGCCAGTATGCTGGTTGATGGGGGTGCAGATATGCCGATGTAAAAGTGGCACGGGGGGCTGGAAATCTTTTTCTACGGCAGAAGGCTATGCTGAGAATTCTTTAGAGAATAAGAAACAGATAGCACTGTGCGCATCATCCAATTATTTCAAGTTTTCCTGCCTTCTGCCATAAATAACCCCCGCCCTTACTATGCCTTCACTATTCATATTAATATAGCCTTTCCATTTGTGGAGGTTCTCATATTAGGAATACGCAGAAGAGCATATTTTTCTTGTAAGCATGTTTAATTTTGCGGAATTAGATCGATACTACATGACATATTTTATACAAAGATTTTCTTCCCTTTGGCCAATTCATAGACGATGATAATGGTGCATACTTCTATTTAAAGTAATTCAAATAAAATATTGTCAAGTACTTTCCTATAAATGATAAAATTTAAGCCTTTAATTCGCATAATTAATATTTTAATTAAAAATTAAGCGCGCTTGAAAACAAGAATAGTACGCGCAAATCCGGGTAACATGTTTTTTATTATTCTAATTTCAGAGCTTTGTGAGCAAAACATGCATGATTGAATGGTTTATTGCATATACAAGAAATTGTGTATCTCGAATATAAAATTACAACAATAAAGGGTAATATTTGAACGTATAATGCAATTATGCTTATATAAAGGAAGAAAACAAGCACAAAAACTTCATGCTGGCGTTGCTCGTCGAAGAGTCTAAATAAAAAACAATACAAAGGTTCAAAGCGGCGGTAAGTGCAACTACAGACAATAGGACAATAGAAACAATAGGAAATATCTAAATTCATTCAGAAATGCAATAATAAATGAGTTATTCGCGTACATATAATAATGCAAAAACAGAAACTAGATGTAAACCTGGATGCTAACAACAGAAACGGAAGGCAATAAAAAACATTTAAACAAAAATAATCTTAGTTACGAAAGTATGAATGATTTACACAAACGATAAAAATAATGATACCGACGAGTTATTGGTATTATTTAAATTATTTGAAAATAGTAGTTTACTCATTCAATGTTAATATGAACAGTGAAGGTATAGTAAGAGTGGGGTTGATTTAGGGCAGAAGGCAAGAAAACTTGAAAAAACGGATGATGCGCATAGTGCTTTGTAAAGATGAAGGTGAAATACTACAAAGTAATGAACTGACGCCGTATTATGTTGTTTTTGGGGGAGATGAGTATTGGGTGAGAAACTGAAAAGTTAGGGAGAGAAAATGATGGCATGTCAAGTTAAGCGAGAAACATAATATGCATGTATGAAGGAGCATGATCGACATTAGAGGTAAAGATCATGGCCAATGAGTATTTTTTTGGGTGTGTTTGGTGCTGGCCCGACTGTGATCAAATCTGATCAAAGCTTGTCAAGACTACACCTTATACGTGTATTTTGCATGTGTAAAATGTTCCATAGCTTTGTTACTATCATCTCGTCGCCATAAGAGATATAGCACTGTTAATTAAGCCAACAGCGAAAGCTGTCTCAGCAGGTTACGGGAATTTCTTCCCCAGGCGCGACTCGAACACTCAACCCACAGCCTCTCACACTGAAAGCCTTCTTACCACTAGACCACTGAGCGTAATGTACAAGATAATGAAGAGGTAAGGGAGATAAACGGTCCAGAAAGTTATGGATAATGCAACATGTAATGTACAACAGAAAATACAAGAAGTTACACAATAATAAAAGATCATCGGAATATCTGTCGGAAAAAAGAGTGGCGGAATAAAGTTTGTTGGCGAGAGAACTCATCTCTGGGCATTATCAGTGACCATATTTGTTTTACTTAATATATTTAGTTTACTTATCTATTAACTTTTTTTGTGAACGTGTTTGTTTTCGTATTTCCACAATTATATAAACATTTCTTTTTAAAAGCTACCTTGATTTCAGTAAAATGGCTACTGAGTGTCTATACTAAATGAGGTCTCCGGCCGAATTAACCAACAATTCACTGTTGATGAATTTGATTTAGTGATTTTTCTTGTTGGCTCTCACATTTCGTAAAGTGATTACTTGTTGGCTTTTTCCAAATCTGTACAAATAATGCTTCGATTAATGTAGCGAGCAAGCGGACGAAAGCTAATTTTATTTAATGCATAAATGCATTAAATGTGGACAATTTTAACTATCATATTGCCACAAAGTAAAATATTTTTTTTTCTGGAACATAAATATAGATTTGTCGCTTTGGCAGATTTATGTTTGAGCAGATATCAGTTCTTAGGCGTTAAATTGCGAGAATTGGTTTCCGATTCTCCGTTTGCAACTGCAGAGGATTATTGGTTAAAATGGATAAAATGCCTTAAAATTTATACTTCACGTTATATGTTTACACCCAGTTGATATTTCCCCACTGACCGATGTATATGTTGCAGTAAAAGTATAAAGCCTAGTAAATGCATACATTTACTACCTAAAATTTTAGTAAAATATGAACTTAATTTTAAAATGTTTACCATTCCTAATGAATACTTTCCAAAATTCACACATTTTCTACAACAAATTAATATACAGAGTGCGTATTCTACATGTAAAAATAATTCAAAAAAATTCAAATGTTGTTATCCGATATTTCTTTGTTTTCAAGCTACAGCGTCATAACAAAATTTATCATACACACTGTTGTAATCATTGCGTCCTTGTAATAAATGTTGCTGTTCTCGCTTGTTTTCAAATTAATGCGTCTTACAGTGATTTGACGTTTCGGTAAACGTGTGGTGTGGTGTGGCTGATAGTTATTTAATTGGCCCTTTCATTATGGAGGATCGCCTCATAGGAGACCAATACTTTAATTTTTTACAAAATGAATAACAAGAACTACTAGAAGATGTTCCTCTAAACATCAGAATGAAAATGTGTTATCAGCACGATGGAGCTCCTGCACATTTCGTTCGTCAGGTCAGGCAACATTTGGATGAAATGTTTCCAGGACGTTGAATTGGTCGCGGTGGTCCTGTTAGTTGGCCTCCAAGGTCTCCCGACCTCACACCATTGGACTATTCTTTATGAGGCTGGATAAAAAATAAAGTTTATAAAGTAAAAGTCGATAATCGGGATGCACTAATTCAACGTATTGAAAATGCTGCAGCCGATATTAAACAAAGGCATGAATCCATCAGAAGAGCAACGGGCGGCGCATTTCTTGGACGAAGCAGAAAATGTTTAGAAGCCAATGGCAGTATTTTTGAACATTTATTGCAAAAACGCAATGATTAGAACAGTGTTTGTGGGGAATTTGGTTTTAACGCTGTAACTTGAAAACAAAGAAATATCGGATAACAACGTATGAATTTTTTAAAACTATTTTTATGTGTAGAATACACTCCTCGAGTTTGGTGCAATCCTCCTGACTCACCCTGTATACTAAATATAAAAATGGATTTTAATAAATAATAACAAAATGAGAATATAGTTAATATTATTAGTGTCAAATTCTTGGTTGATAGAATACTTATATTTTTTTTTCTTTCTTGAGCGTCAACCAAATTAAAACTCAAATTGTGCAATAAAATATATTTATTACGACACACAATATTAAGAAATATAAAAATGTGTTTCGTGATCTTCGTCGGGTAATAAATATAT
>JAFFZR010014818.1:0-19160 GCA_018397195.1 Lethrus apterus | reverse complement strand
TGGTCGATTTGGTTTTTAGTTCTGCCATCCGGAGAGATCCATGTGACTTTATGGATATCTTTTCGGTCAAAGGATGTACTCATAATTTTTAGGTTCAATTCTGTTGCAAATTCTATCAGTTGTTTACCATTATCATTTGACTTTTCATGTAGGCTTTTGCCTCCTGTAACCTTCGTATGTTTAACTATACTGTTTCTAAATCTCTTAAGGAGAATCAAAATTTCAAGTAATCTCTGGTAATAAATAGTACCTATTTTTTTATTTTTGAAAAATGTACTTTTATTTTTATTTCATATAAAAATAAATCGTCCAGAATTGCAAATGCACGAATCTTACATGCAGTATATTTTTTCAGATTGCGAGTCTTTGATTCGAAAAATGCTCGTACTGGAACCTACAAAACGGTACTCGGTTGTTCAAATAAAGAGACACCGTTGGATGCAGGTGGAAGTCCCTCCAACGTTGATACCGCCTATTGTTTCTTCGACGTCTTTAGCGAACCAACCCAATGATCAAATATTACGACTTATGCAAAGTCTGGGTATCGACAGTTCCAAGACACGAGAGGTACGTACCTTAATGTGTTGCATAATTTTTCCGTAATCCCTTTATCTCATTTCCCTATCTGGCTATACAAATACACTTTAATTCACCTTTCTCATCCAATACCTATTTTTTTACATAATCCAAATCTTGTGGCTTTTACTTTAAGGATATTTTGGTATATGTCACCTTGTTCTTTTATATTCCTTCTCTACAATATTTTTCCTTATTTTCCTCCTTCGTTACTTTCACATTTTGTTAAGTTCTTTTAGTTATTTTCTATTTCAATTTATAGTCCATCAGATTGTGCAGTTATGACCATTACGCTGCGATTTACTACCTTTTATTGGATAAACTTCGAAATCAATTGATCGGTGTTGTCGAAAGCCAGACCGTATCGGCAACATCGACAACAACTGGTAATCGCGAAGTACGACGTCGACCATCAAACGTCGCTGAACAGGCTATGACACGTAAATTTAATAGAGCGGGTACAAGTGAAGATTGCAGCCGTCGATCGACCCATTCGGCGGTAGCAACGTCAACATCCAGCACCGTCGTTCCAACTGCTAGCAACAGTAAGCTACACGTTGCAGGGACCACAGTGCGAAGTTGTGATTCCCCACCTTCACATGGGATCGACGCAGCCAGATTATTATCGGCTACCAATAGCGAAGACGCGTTAAAGATCCTACAACAGGCAACTTCAGTTACCGTTGGAAGTTTTAACATGTCAAACGAGGCATCGAGATTAATGTCGACGTTACAGCAACCACCCGTACCTACATCCCAGTTAGAAACACCAACTTTTAGAGATTACATGGGCTATGCGCATAGCCCTTTTGCGTTTATTCAAGGAAACGCTACGAGTCATCCTAGTGGAGCCATCACGTTGGACTGCGAAAGCAGAGGATCACTAAGCAGGTTTTGTACAAGGTGGGTTGAATACAAAAACTATCATCAACTAAATTTAATTATTTTTTAAATTACGCAAAACATACCTATAAAGCTTGCATTTCATGTATTTATAGCTCATACCGTAGCAGTGAGTTCCAAACACAGTACTCAAGCTCCACTGACGAAGGTGTCGATACCGATGTTGAGGATCATACACCCCGACTTAGTTATGCTTCCTCATCATCGTCGAGCGGTGTCGCCACCAACTTCAACGTGTCCAAAAGCCTCAGTCAGAATCTAAGTGGTTGCGAGAGTAATTTCGAAAGTCTTGAGTACCCACTTTCGTTAGATTCTGGTGAATTGACCAGTAGTTTACCCAGTTGCACGCAGGCCCAAGAACGTGTTCATAATCATCACCAGCATCACCACAAATATTATCCAGAATCACCACCACCCATTCTGACTAGTTCCAGTGCTATATCGACAACGATAGCAAGCTATGCAAGTAACCCTACGCACAGATCTGTCCTCATGCACAGTACTAGGCACAATCCGTTGGTATCGAGCTATAAACCACCATCACGAGGCATCACTAGATCTCCAGTTGATTTTCGTGAAGGTAATGATTGTTTATTTAGACTAGATAAATTAAATTAGTATTCACCCACTAGTACTTATATAACGGGTGTTTACAAACTTCCGACATCTCAGTTACTCTGAAGTATAAAACGTAGGTCTTTGCTTATTTCAAAACTCTTAATTCAATAAACTTCAATTCAATTAAATTACAAATGTCATGATTGAAAGATTAAATTTTAAAATTGTCAAAAGCTTACAAAATGTTGAATATATAACTTACTATTATTTCAATTTTTGCATTATACATTCAAAATTATGTAAGCTTTTGACAATTAAATTTTAATCATGACATTTGTAACTTAATTGACGTTTAATGAATTAAGTGTTTTGAAATAAGTAAAGACCTACGCTTTATGCAGTGAGATAGAAAAAAGTTAGTCAAAGTAAGGCATGAACAAAAATCGGCATGTCTTTACTTAAACCACTATTTATTTCTTAATGTCAAATTGACGTTTGTCAAAAATGTTCAGTAGGAAAGTGCTCTTGAAATTCTTCATAACAGGCAACGTAAGAATATTATCATTCACCGTTTCCTGTTTCATTTCCATTTCAAAGATAGAATTCGAAAAGAATAGCTTTGATTTGTTTGGACAACATTTTTGACAAACGTCAATTTGACATTGAAGTTTGTAAACACCTGTTAGAAGTAGAATAATGAAACATGTACTAGCTAGAAAAATTACCACATTTATTTTGTAAACTTTTCCCAATTCAACGTCCGTGATTTTCACAGTGAATCTTGATGGCCATTGGCAGACGGGTATTAGATAATATTAGCGGACTATAAGAAAAATATAGTGTTACACAAATCTATTGCTTTTGAGAGTTCAGAGTAGATCAGTCATAAAATTTTGTATTGTATACATTTTAGCAGACTAATTAATAAGATTTCTTTTATTATGTGTATAGGTAGGAGGGCAAGTGATGGTCTTGTGGCACAGCAGGTTGTTGAACAGGGCGAAGTTGTAGTTGCTTTCAATTCACAAAAATTAAGCGAAAACTGTAAAACAAAGGGAGTGCCAGACATGCATCTAGTGCAACGGGAAGCCCAACGTCTTCAATCACAGTATCAAGCACGTGATCCGCCAGAAGAAGTTTCTCAACGCCAGAAACAACACGTTCAGTATTTGCAACCACGTGGCGTGAGCAAACGTGTAAGTTTGCCCGACAACTTCAGCTTCACGACCACCTCAAGTTCTTCTGCCACTGAGTCTCTGCAGCTTCAGACAGCCATGCAACACCGATTGTTGCAACAGAAGCGCCAAGTATTGCAAAAGCAGTGTGCCATGTCATCCGCTCACCAGAGTGCCAATACAAACATTGATAATACACTCACACGTCGGCAAATGTTACGTCAGGCGAGTTATAAGATTGCTCAGCAGCAACCGGTGCCGTTGCCTCCTCTGCCCCTTACTGAAACTGAAAGCAAGGATCTGTTGGCGTTCCAAGCACTCGTTGAGGGTGTGGGTGGAGAAGCATGGAGTACATTACCTGGTAACCTGCAAAGCGCCTGTCAGATCTCTGAGTCCGTTGTTCCTTCAGCCACCGTTGCCACGTGGCAAACTCCTTCTTCTCAATCTACATGGAATCAGGTACATTTGTAGTGCAAGCGACTGCACACACTATACTTGCACGCGTATTTGTATGTTGAAACCATGGTAGCTTTTAAAAGAATTTTCTGTAACACTTCAAGATATATTTATGTGCATCATGTAGCATTTTTTTTTCTTTTCTTAAATTATGGGAAATAATGGAAAAAAGTATGAACAGCACATTAGGATTAGATGTGCAAGCTTGGGAAAATTATTTTGTGATCAATCAGATCAGAGGTTTTTTGAACTCATTATGCACGTGGCAATATAAATATATACAGGTGGGTTTTTTCGGATGTTTAGTATGGGAATCTCGGGAACTAGCGGAGATAGAGAGACGATTAAATGGGGAAAGAATTCCAGTTTTACGAGCTCAATTTAATGAGGTTTTTGTTTCTTAGAAAAAATGCATGGCTAACTAGATATCTCGAAAAAATAATTTTTTTGTTATTTTGTTCGATGCCTATGGCTCTGTTATTATTGACTTTAGAAAAAAATGTGTAAAGGAAAAAGTTGTAGGTAATTACATGCTTAATAATACTGTCTAACCGAATTTTTTATTTAAGCTATAATTTCCGAGTTATGACACAAACTTGTGTTCTTTCTAATGGAAACAATAGTCGCCCATGTCTTTATAAAAAAGGCCGTTTTTCAACGATTCTATTGATATACCACTCGACCTAGTTATTTTGATAAATAAGTAAATTATGGCCATTTTTTTCTTTTAATTTTCGAACTGTTCAAGTAGTACGCTATGGAAACAATTGATAGATGCACATCGCCTTTGATAATAAAATTCAAATTGGTTACTAAATTTCTTGTAATTTCGAAATCATAAACATAATTATTTTGGTGTGAAATGTTGGTTCTGTTGGAGTTACAATTTTAAATAAAAATAATTTCCGATAAACTAATAAACCGAGATATTAAGAAACAATAAAGAAAATTGGGATACAGATAAAGTAGTTGATACACGAGCTTTATACTTCATCATTTTTCCTCGAGAGTATCGGACTTCCTCTAAAGTAGTACCAAAACTAGGTAATTAAAGTAAGTAAAATATTTAAGGCTAAAGATGTTCACTTATATTAAATACGTTTGTGTCATAACTCGAAAATTATAGCTTAAATAAAAAATTCGGTTAAACAGTATTATTAAGCACGTAATTACCTACAACTTTTTCCTTTACACATTTTTTCTTAAGTCAATAATAACAGAGCCATAGGCATCGAACAAAATAAAAAAAATATATATATTTTTTCGAGATATATACTTAGCATTTTTTCCAAGAAACTAAAACCTCATTAAATTGAGCTCGTAAAACTGGAATTCTTTCCCCATTTAATCGTGTCTCTATCTCCGCTAGTTCCTGAGATTCCCATACTAAACATCGGAAAAAACTCAACCTGTATAATAAAAAGTTATCACATAAAAACAGAGTTGTTTTGTTATAAATTTGTGGATTTGTTTGAGAATGAGTTGCTTTTAGATTTGTAAGTTGGCACATAAGATAACTAGTGGGTGTAAAGCATCTCTATATAAATCTATTTTATCTTAGAAATAAATAATTCCTTATTATTTAAGTTTTGTCTTTATTTTGTCCCCTGTACAGATGTTTCCAGTTTGTGGTAACAATTCTTACTTGCCTTGTGAATCAATTTTAGGAATCCTTCCAAATATTTTATCATAATGTGCTACTTCATTCATTCCATGTATTTTATGTGTTAAATTTGCTTAAAACTTTTAAATAAAAAACTTGCGGTGTTACAGAAAATGCTTTAAATTTATTCATTCCAAAAAGTATTTTAATTTTAAGTATTTCGAAAAATTATAATTTGAATTCTTAGAACCCCCTCATTCATTCATATCTACAAAATTCTCTGTATTATTATTTTATTAAACTAATTCGAATTATTTGTATTATTATTATTATTATTATAGACAAATGCGAAATATACATTTTTAACAGAAGGTTTAGTTTTTTTAATTAGACATCCTAACAGCATGCGATTCATTTTTCAGTTTCCATAAGTTTCATTTTTTGTTGATTTTTAGATTTTCGTGTGTTTGTGAATCTTTTGCGTCGATCGTTTTCAATATAGATTTGTATTTATTGCCGATGGATAGGGGTCACATTTATCGGCTACTGCTTGGCCACCATTACTGCCACTGAGTGAAAGTCCAATTTTAGAACTCACCGAACAAATGGAATCCATGTGAAGACATACAAAAGAAAATATTTGTTGCGTTTGTGTGTTTCATATAATTTATTGCAGTTTGTAAGAAATAGAATGTTGACTAGGTATTTAAACATGTCGATAGATACAGTTTCAATTACAATAATCTGTGAATTTAATAAATATATTTTAAGATCAAAAAGACTGGAGACTGTGGCTGTAAAATATGCAAATAACAAATATTCCCTTCTTATCACAATAAAAAATTTAGAAAAATTCTAAATACGTATTTCGGTAACTAAGATCACCAGTGGATTAACACCGAGTGTTAATCACTGGTGATCTGGTGAAGAGCATTCAAAGGTGATACTTTAGCTAGAGACTTTAACACTGTTTCCTTCTTAGGTTTTCTACTGAGGATGGCAATTTAGTTGCTGAAATACATATTTAGAATTTTTCAAAATTTTTGTTATTTGTATATTTTAAGATGATAAACTTTGCAAGAAAAAAAGGCTATAGCAGTCGTTTGATATTTTTATAATATAGTTTAATCTTTTCTTTGTTTCTTACTTAACGCCTAACATTGGTACTGATATAACTGTATTTATCGATATTAAACGTGATAACAAGTAAACAATAGTAATTGTGGTACATAAGTGTAAGTAGTTGTATAATCAATAAAGAAATCTTGCAGTCAATTTTTATCCAATATAACAATCACAAGCATTTACAATTTTTTTGTGTAACAGTTCATATAATTAATCTCATTTGCATGAATACAAAACTGTTGAGTAATTTAAAACAACACCAGACTGATTTTATTACATCGCATTTTTTTTACTTTAAAATTCATGTTTTATGTTACATATTGTTTGAAAGTGCAATTGCTAAAATTCAAACATGTATTTTTTTGATAATATCCTAAATGTGTGCCAATGCATTTATATATGCTGTCGATTTTCTTTAGAAACTTAAATAAATTTCAAAGTGAAACTGTTAAAATGCGAAATAAATATTTTATACAATATAATTTTTATCAAAATATAGTGTAACACCCTGTATAAATGACTGACTTGAACATTGTGATTAAGGACATTAATAACAATTAGTTTGTTAAGTGTGTAATATTTATTAACATTCTAATAAAATGTAAATACACTTCTCTAATGCATGTTTCTATCAGAAAACCACATTTAAAGTTGCAGATGCCAATGGTGAAACGAGTAATTGAATGATGGACAAATTGTTAATTCCAACATATTCTACTTTCAAATATGTAACTTGGGAGTCGATTTCTTTATACCAACATTTTTTTAGACAAGTGTGTATATATTTTATTAATTTGAATATATTTCTTAAGGGAGAACGTTGTCTTCGTTTATTTATGAATTTAGTTTAACATCTCCATATTTGGGTAAACGAAAAACTTTCATATGCTTAAGCGAAATTCATACAATAAAAACTTCATTTTGTGTGTTTTAAATGAAAATCATATTGAAACTATATATATTTATCACATCTGGAATAAAAACGTTTTCTAAGAAATGTACATCTAACATAGACCAAATTTGATTTTATAAATCACACAAGCCCATGACAATACTTACGTGACGAAAGACAAACGTCTTACGCTACTTCTTTTAATTTAACTAAGTAACATTCCATTTATATGTAATACCTAGATTAAAATGGAAACTAGCAATCATTATATTAGTTACTAGTAAATAACAAGAGAAACGAGTTCATGTTGTGTGTCGATTATTATAGATATGTGTCATCTTATTCAAACACCTTGTATATACACGCAAAGCGCACATATCATTCTAATTCGAATAGTGTCATCTCATAATTTCTATTCATATGTACAGGGTGTTGGTTACAAGATGCATAATCGAGTAGATACATTTAGAGCATTAAAAATGTAGCTTTGATGCATTGTATAGAGTAGACAGCAATAATATATTTGTATATTTGTAAACAAACCAGATTTCAGTTGTTCGCTTTTGTTAATTCATAAATAAATATTACAGACTATTGTTTCCTTTTATTTAAAGGAAATGTATACACACGTCAATTTTCTTCATTTAAAAACACATTTTATAAAAGTAATCAAACATTTTTTAAATTGAAAATTTTAATGGTAAATAAAAATAAACATATGGAACATTTATGACAAAACATCAAAATGCAATAAGTAAGTCCCACAACTAGTAGAGTATCATATAAAATTATCATATCGGGCTAACAAAATCAACCGACTACCAACAATAAGTAACAGTTGAAATCTAAGTCAAGTAAATGTCGTTCTTTCTTCATTTAAAGGAAATTAAAAACTCAATTTAAAAAATAAACATATATTGAGTCAATTGTATACATAATTACACTGCATAATAGGTACTTTTTAAATCTAATATGCACATAAATCATTTTATAAAAACCATTATGTTTTTTTTTTAATATACAAAGCCGAGGACACTTTATTATAATGTAGACGTGTCCTCCTAATTAACCATAAAACAATTTGTCTTCAGTTGTAAATACCGACACATAAAACAAAATAGATCAACATGCAAAGGCCAAATAAATTAAAGGCACATTTTAGGACGGCATGATTCTACCTAATACTGATCACATCCGAAACTTTATGTTGTATGGTTGAAGAACTGTACATTTAACATAATATCGAGGTACTCTAAATTAATTACATTGTAAAAAAATAACAATAAATGTATAAATGGACAAGTCTAAAACAATTAATATATACAATAAATGGAGAGTTTATTATAGCATATGTAAAAGAATACAATACATATAAAACACTATAATAACAAATATAAGGCATAATTAACAAAATAAATATATTGAGAATCAAATTTAATTAAAACTTGGATCTAAATCACGTTTCAAATCGATGTAAAATCTGCATAATCAAAATGTATAAAATACATTTATGAAATGAGTCATGTTGAATATGTATTGCAACATATAATATGGTGCTAATGTAAATATTTCACATATAAAACTTAAAATTATTTTGTCAATTAGTTAAAACCCCCAATTAAAATTTCCCATTAAATTTATTTTTATGTAATGGTTAGCTGCATTTTTTTGGAAGTCTATTACTTTTTTAATTAAAACAATATATATTGTTAATTTAATATATACAAAAAACATATCAAATCGTTTATAATAAATACATGAGCACCATGTATTGCTAAAGCTATGTACTGATGGAAATAATTATCTGGACTCATTAGTTTCATTTGTTTTCCCTCAAGCTTCGATGGCCAATACACTCTTATATAGCTGCTTCAAACTTTTATCTAAATTTCTTATATGTAGTATGTATTTATTACATGAGTGTAAATTTATTGATAATGAAACAAATTATAAGTTATGAGAGAGCATGTCCAAACAATTAATTCCTTGACTGCATATATATAGCTGATGATTAAGATGAGAGCAGCGCATATAAAAGAGGGACTAAACATTTAAAACATAAGATTGTTAGAACCTCAAACCTTTTTTGTCAATCAGTCAAGCTACTTTAATAAAGCACTGGTGATATAACAATGATATAAGTACGATATCAGTAAGCTGAATGCTTGGTACCTCTCATCAACGGAACTAGAAGAGCAGGTGGCCCAGCTAATCTTAAAAACGGATGTTGCAATAATTCAGCTGCCGTCGCTCGCTGTGCCGGGTCTCGAACTAACATTCTGTCTAGAAAACCTTGCAATCTTGGTGAGACTTTGTGACTGTTTTTCAATTTGGGCGGAGGCATTTCACGTATTCGTCGCATTGCCTGTAGAGGGGGCTCATTGAAGAAAGGTGGTTCACCATCCACCATTTCAATCACCATTATTCCCAACGACCAGATGTCTACTTCTGGACCGTAAGGCAATCGACTTATAACTTCTGGACTCATCCAATATGGTGTGCCAACGAGAGACTTACGTTTCGGTAATTCTTGAGATACCTATGAAAATTATTATTATTATTTGTTACATTAGCACTGATTAGAATACGTGTCACTAAATAACATTGCGTAAAGTATCACAAATCGGTCACATTGCACATAGATATCACAGCCAGAATAAAATTATTAAGGAACTACCCTGGGTAATACACAAAGACATTTATGCAGTGTTTCATCTCCCTGTCCAGACGATTTTTAAACTGATTGTTTTCACTGTTTATTGTCTCTTCTGATAATTTTTTCCAGTTGTAAATGACCAAGTTAACCAAAAATATATATACACTGGGTACCAGCACATAGTGTTTTTTCAAAAATTAATGTATTACTTAGGAAATATTCAAAAAACAATTTAATTATAGCACTTACCTGAGCACAGAATCCAAAATCTGACAATTTTACTCTGCCATCGGGTGCAAGAAGTATAGAATCAGACTTGATGTCTCTATGAATAACACCCTGCGAATGTAAATAAGCAAGAGCCTTCAAACACTGTTTGCAAACTGTAGCAATTTGTTCTTCATCCATGCGTGAATGTGTTACAATATCGGTAAGTGCACCACCCTCTAAAAATTCCATCACCACCCACAACTCATCATTAACCAAATAACTGTCAAACATCTCGACGATATTTGGATGATGATAGTCACGCATTATTACAACTTCGTTGAATAGAAGTTCACGTCGTTGTTGTTTGCGAAGATCCATTTTCTTTACAGCCACTTGCCTTCCGGTATTTCGCTCCCTTGCTATACATACTGTTCCTGTCGATCCTTCTCCAATTTTGACGAACTGTTCAAGATTTTCTCTTGGATCTTTCGAAGATACCACCATTTGTAGAGCTGCTCTAAACTATAATGCAAAATATTAATTACATAATAATCACAGATAAATTTTATTCGATGTTAAATGCAATAATTTTAAATTTATTTTATATATTAACATAGAACTTATAACACTGAACTTATAACAAAACTTTATTATTATCAAATTCATAGACAATTTTCTTATAATGAATTGAAATATTTTGTTATATACCTGTTCATGTGTTAATCGTTGTTCATGATGTTTACCAGAAGTGGAAGGTGTTGGTGTTGTATTAGCGGGCAGAATACCATTTTTAACATTTTGATTTTGATCAGGTCTTATACCATAACCAGCATGTGATAAACTTTGGTGTGAACCACTGGCATGTGAATGTACACCTAAATGTGACAGGCCCATTGGAGGTACAGAAGTCATAGAGCCGGCAGGTGAAATCTGATTTGGATCTCGATTTGGATATGTAGCGTAGTTTTCTTGAACATTTCCATTCATGTGTGTATTAACTTCGTGATTGCTTAATGATCTATTGGCTGGTGAACTTTCCCTCACCTGAGGTTTGCCAATACTAGGATCACGTCTCATTGATGGATATTGCAAAATTTGTTCTTCGGGTACGGCAGGTGGTACATTTGCATTGTGTCTGTTCTCTCGTCTTAATCTTGGAGGGCTAGATGATCTCAATGAATTTGAACGAGCGACATTTGATGTCTTCGGAAGTACGATTCCATTTGTGTTAACATTTGTTTTCACTTGATGAATACTTAATCTATTTTCTGATTTGTGGTCACCACGTACAATGGTTTTCAAATCTAAAATTTCTGTTGGTGTTATTTCAGAGGGATCTACCAAAGGTAGAGGCCTATTCGTCGATTTTAATATTTGATTGTTGCCAACAATTGAAGCCCACTGTAAAGGAAGCCCTACATATCTACCTTCTCGCTTATCAAAGCCCGTATGAACTCGATGTTCAAAGTTCGTGGGGGACGATATTTGTGGTTTCTTTTTCTTTTTCGAGAACATAGTGCAATGACGATAACGCCCCTTTAAGTTTTCAAATCGTCAACAACGGTAAAAGTGTCAAAACATTTGCATACATAACCTTTTAACATTGCTCGTATTCCACGCGCACCTCATAAAGAAAAACAACAAACACAGTCATTTACTTCACAACAACGTAAAATATAAATTAAATGTGCCTTTAATAAAATTTTTGTTAAAGCAAACAAGTAGTTTATTTGTAGTCTACTTACAACGCGCCACCAACGGTAATTTAATTTAATATACGGAGAATGTGATTCTCAATACGTAAAATACCGTTGGACATAATTATTAAATGTCTCAATATGGAATTTGCATGCAATTTAAAAAAATATATATACTAATATGTAATGAATTTTAAAATTTATTAGAAAATATCCAGAAAATTTATACAATTAATTGCAAATAAGACATTTTTTGCATAAATGTTTGAAAAATGTGACTCGCCATAAAGGCAACCGTGTGACGTCATTTGTCGCTGGTTGTAAGTTTATATAATTTATGGTTGTAAAGCTTATTTCAAGTGAGAACTCTGATGCGTCATCAACTGATTTGCCAGAAAAGTGGGAAAAAGTTCATGGGCGTAGTTATGTTAGAATTATTTACTTGTCAAATAATACGTTTATGTAAGTGTACTACAAAAGTCTATGTCTATAAGAAACTAATTACTATCTAAACTACAAATTATAAAACTTACCAAAAACTTATATAAATGCGAATTGGGAATTACGCTTAATTTCATGTTAAAATGTGCCAAGTGATGCCAACTAAAAACGAAAAATACGAAAATTCGTTTCTGCGCATTGATGACGCATCAGAGTTCTCAAATGAAATGACATATACCTACATACATAGGCATTTAAATATTTCCTTAATAAAATAAGTAGTTTAAAAAAATCTGTTACTTATTGAAAAATAAAGATGGGAAAATTACCTAAGAGGAGTAAAAAACGTTATGCACGAAGATGCCTATAATTCTGTTATTTTGAGAAGGATCCCTCACATTTTATTCCATGCTCTTATGATAAGTGAGATCTACATGACGAGGTTTGAATTTAGGACTCCCGTACATTTAATACGACTAGGAAAAAAAAGCAGAATGGAAAAACCATAGAAACTATAATAAGAATAGCCTACAGCAGTCTAAACAAATTTATAATGGGAAATAATATTTAATTCTATTTTTAAACTTATTTTTAATTAATCCTTTCAATAAAGGAGCTAATAAAAACCAATACCAATACCACAAATACGTAATTTATTTGCTTTTATGTTGAACGAAGGATATATTTTTTTCATTTTCACCATTATTCATTGATAACTAGGCGGTTAAAGAAACGGTGGAATCATTTCCGTTTACGCCAATTCACCGCAGCGGAGACATTATTTGTTAATTATAAGGAAATACAATGGAAATTAAAACCTTTTTTTCTCACTATAGAAAGTTGCAAATCGTGTCTAAAGAATGTTTTCTCATTCAAGGCTTAAAAATTAATTAACAGCATTCAACATATTAATGAGTTCATCGCATTATTTTCCTTGAAGTGAGTTTGTTTGCTAACATCTGCTTAAAAAATATATCTTTCAAATTCAAGTAACTCCTTGTAAAGAAGTTTGAAGCGTCGTGTCGCTACAAATAATTTATTTTAAATTTTGAATGATGTAGAATTTGTAGATGAGCGTAACTATACAAAGTGATGATATAATTGCGTATAAACTCGTCGCTACTAATGAATAAAACTTTTCAGGGCAATTCTTCAATATATTGAGATACATTGTAATGTATTTATTTGTTTATACGTTTTACTTTAATAAACATAAATAATTATGTCAGTGGGTCAATCTCAAGGCCTAAGGTTCAAATCTTAATTCGGACATTAGAATTTTATTTCAGAGTTTTTAACATTGATTTGTATACATTTTATGAAATTTGCTAAGTTTTGTTTATTCAAACTTTTTTCACCACGTCTCTATATTCATATCTTCACTTATCATTATACCTTCATCTTTCATACGTTCTTATATTGGTTTTCTGCATTTTGATAATTCATTCTTTTTGGCTCTTCTTTTAATATTTTCTATATTTTTTAACACTGTTTTCTCGATCACATTCTTTCTGTAATTTACAACCTCCTATTCGAGCTTTGACTTCTCATTCAATACTATAATTTTGTTTCACTCCTTACACCCCTTAAGTAGTTACAATTATGTTCAATTGAAACTACAAAAAATAAAATGATACTAAAAAAAAATAATGATGATATCCTTGTACTACACTAGGTAATTGAATAGAAATTTCCACTTTATAAAATATTTTCATGAGAAATATTTAAACTAAAAAATTTCTATACGTAATATGTACAACATTAAAAAATGTGGTATTTTCTTGAAGATAGAACTGAAAACCTTGAACCTTTTTGATAAGCGGACCATATAACATTTTTTGAAATATGTGGTGTGCAGTTGCATTCTAATATCATCCAACATTCTAATAACATTATCATTCCAACGATCAAAAGCTAGTCGTACTAGTCGCGTCATTTACTCCACATTCCTCCTTTCTTCACTAATTTTCCAGTTTCGTCTCATATTGTTTATTTAATATTTTAGTTCAAATAATGTCTCTAATCTCAAGTTTTCAAAATATTTATTCGATTTTGCATTACAAATCTAGCATTTTTGATCATCTCCTCCATATTGATTATTCTTCTTCTTCTAGCCCTCCTTTATACCCTTTAGAATGTCGGAAGAATATTCTTCAAAAACAAAATATTCTTCAAAAACAAAATATTCTTCACACACATCGTCAAACTTATTTATGTATTTTTTTTTTAACCCGTTGGATAGACCAAGAAATATTCATATACATCAAATGTATGGGTAAAATGGCAAAATGCATATTTTGATAATAATAATTGTAACTAGTAGGCTATATTGTATTTTTTTATATAAAATTTTTTTACAATTTAAAGATACTAATACCAGGCCCGGCAACGTAGTTCCGGGGCCCCGGAGTTAATAACGATATATTAATAAATTTCAAACCCTACTTTGAGATAAACGTCTAATTAAAAAGACATAGAGTATTTAAATTTCATTTAAGAAGTAAGTATTTTTGGCACGTTATCAAAGTGTTTCAGAAACTATTTAAAAATATCCTCAAATATTTATAAAACTGTTCAATTTAGTACCCAGAGTTTACATTTTTGTACGTAAAATAATTTGATTAGAGTTATTATTACTCACAAAACTGTTTATAAATATTCTTCAATGCCGTTTTCAAAACTTTTAAAATTGTTAGAAGCAATAAAATCATCGAAATAATAAATTGTTAATAAATCAACAAATTTCTTATTGTTGAAGCTAATAGGAAACAAATTTCATCAACATTGAACTCAATGAAATTTTGTTACCTACTGATTTTCAAAAGATTTGAATTTATATTTTTAGTTAGTTAGTTTTCGTATTTTTCTTTATTGAAAATGTTTCTTTTAATCAGTCGTTTTGGTGAGAGAGAAATTATTTAAAGAATTGGTCAACTGGAATGTTAGAATGTTACAAACCAAAACAGTGTGCTCATTAATTACAACTTTATCACTATTATCATTTATCAGTCAATATACAGGGTCATTCTGACATATGTCCCATTATTTCAACAAGTGATAGCTGATCTTAACTCTTAACTCAAATCCGCAAAAACCGCGGTCTTATTTTATTTTTTATTTACATATTTATTTTCTGTTTTAAATGGAATGTCCACTATCTAAGACAAATTTGCGAGAGATAAATAATTCCTAATACACTATATATAATTCATTAGTAAATAATTTGATTTCTTTCACTCCCATATACAAATATAATCCGTGTAATTCGTTTCTTCTAAAATAAATTCGAGCTACGATGATGGTATTTTTACGTCACTTGTGATTATTAACCATGGTTGCAGGTTGCAGATTTATTTGCATGTAATGAACTGTTGCCTACAGGCATTTCCAACGTTCATTAAAGTCCAGTAGGTATGTATAATATTTAAAATTATATAGGAGGCTCTAATCAGTAATCAGTAATATTTTCACGCCTCGGGACAAGCATGAACTTGATAACGGCGATGATCATGGTTAAAGTTTAACCCTGCCCACTTTTCACGCACTTTTCTGACTTATACAGTGTGTCCCCGGATGGACCTAACTATATTTGTAAACTTCCTTATTTCGCATTTTAGGAAGAACAGTTATTCTTCATAAAAAGTTTTGGTCCATCTAGCAAGTCCTCAGCCGCTATCAAAATTTCATCATAATCCGTTCTCCCATCAACAAACAAAATCCTAAACGAAGTTCATCGTCGCCTCTTTCAAGTTTATGTAGTCTCACCGGTTTGTAAGGATGAATTTTATTTTTTGATAGAATTCTCTGTAAGTGGCTTTTACTGATAGAAAGATCTCTTTGCATTTGTGGTAACGATTTCTTTGGGAAAGTTTTTACAGAATCAAGAGCGATCAATTTAGCGGCATCATTTTGTTCATGAATGTGCTTTTACTTCTTCAAATCTGTTACACTGCCTGTTCTACAAAACTTCCTTACTAGTTCTCGAACACAATTTACAGAAACATATACTCCCCTGGATATTTCCTATTAAAAAGTTCAATTGCATAGCGATATGATACTTTACTAGCATTTCATTCAATAAATTCTTTGAGACAACATAATTCAAACATTGCCTAATAATTAGTTGACATGAAATCAATCATTTGAGTAAATTCTCAGTTGCATTTGTTTTCGTTAGACAACTGCGATAACCACGTTGGCAAAATTTATGCCTATTAATTATTTATCTTTATAAAGATAAAAAAAATCAACTTTGAGATGCAACGTTCAAATTAGATATGTGAGCTTCTATTGAAATTTTAAACATCTTTTCCCAGTAATACTTATACTTTCCTACCAAATATTACTTTATTCTTAACCAAATTTCACGTTGCCTCGTTTTCTAACCATCCTGTATGTTATTTCGAAATTTTGATAGTGGCCGAGGACTTGCTAAATGGAGCAAAACTTTTTATGAAGAATGACTGTTCTTCCTAAAATGCGAAATAAGGAAGTTTACAAGTATAGTTAGTTCCATCCGGGAACATACTGTATAATGCAGAAAAGCAATAGAAATTAATTGTTTTCGCAGTCATGACAATTAAACAATTACGACAAAAAGCATTTTTCTCAAATAATTATTATGCTTCTATAAATAAATATAGGTGCACTACGATATAAGTACGCAAAGCGCCAAAGCGTTATGTAATGACAATTATCGCAAAATATATTAAATTATTGAAACTTTTACATTATACGCATGCGTCGATAAGAATGGTGCACCAATTTATCCAATATTACAGTTAATTTAGTTTGTGCGCTCGGTTTCTTAAAGAGGTGGGTATCTGACGATTATTGTTCGATACCTGTACTCATTCATGTTATACGATAAATGGATTTTTTAGTTTGTGTTTACTATGTATTCGTTTGTTATACAAGTTCAAGGAAGTATTTGGTTGTACTTCTTCAAAAAGTTGCGCGTTTCACCAACCATAAATTTAAAAATATAATAATAATAAAATATAATTTCAAAGTTTCAGAAAAATATAAATGATTGCTTGGTAAGTAGTAAGTACCTTACATAATATGTAGGTCATCCTTTTTAGTTTTTACGTGTAACACTTTCCTATGGACATGGTCTAATGGATTTCTTTAACATGTAATACATGACTTTTATACATTAACACAGAAAATTGATTTAGTTCATTTATTGAAACATATTTATCATTCATAGAATTTTAAAAACGTGAACATGTCAATCAATACTAATGATGTAATCCGAAATAATTTATGCAGAAAATACAGATAATGGTTTCTAAGATGATTAAATAAAAAAAATAATTCAAGAATTCACAACATTATAATTACGTATACAAACATATTTAAAAATTTCAGGATAGAAACATAATTTTTTTACTTTCTTTACATCATTTAAAAGATTTTTTTAATTACACGTCCTTGAAATGCGATTTGTTAATCTCGGTGAAGAACGATTGCGCCCAATTGTGCAAAGTTAATGTTGCAAGGCGTAACTCCATATATTAAGAAACCTTTGCGATAGAACCGAAAAAGAAATGTTTATTTCGGTCACTCCATTTTTGTAATGAGTAACATTTTTTTTTTAACTGAGTAAAGAGTCCTTAAGATGGAATAAAAAAATTGAAATTTGGAAAATATCCATATATTTTAATTTTATCTTGATAAACTATTTATTAAATTACTTGGTTTTTCGGTTTCTTATTTTTTCAAATTTACCATCTGGGCCACAGAAAAAAAAGTTTATAAATAGAACAAGATGTATTGAAATGTCCAAATTGCATATAATTGTATCACATGGTCGTAATAAGAAATTTGTTAAAGTTTGCAAATTGTGATGGTTTACTCTGCCAAATAAAATATTATTAATCTTAATTAAGGTTTTAAAATACAGTAGTGTAAATTTTTTAAATTACAAATTGTACTATCGGAAAATTAATTAATTTCTTTTCGCAACCTTTTAAACCATAGCTCAATAACTTTCTGCCATTCCCTTTGCTTTCGTTTGCAAGTTGGTTACTGTTTAACAATTCTGCTGTTGTTCATTCTGTCTAAATACGGAGAATGCAATGGTTGGGATTTGCTTCTGCGTCAACTGACTAATTCCATGTGTTTGGACGACTTTGAATAGCTCTTATTGTTCGGTGTTTGTGCGCCTTTCCCAGATATTGGTATATTATCCTTCTTTCGTAGATTTTCACAGTATCCTACACCTCTAATTTAGATTTTTCCTTCATATGCATAATCCTTGTTCTGAGAATACAGTGGAAGAAAACATGCAAATAATGGAAATGTTGTAATATTTACATCCTTTACTGAATCCAGCATACCACCACCACCACCACCATCGTTATGGTATGCTGGGGATCATATAACAGGAAATTATTGATATTTTACCCTTTTTTGCTTTGGAAATCTTAGATGGACACAATATAACACAAGTATAAAATTTTTAATCTCATTTTTAAAATGTACCATCAATAATATTTTTTCGTAAAACATAGATAGGTAATTCATATTTAAACGTAAAATTTTAGAATTGCATTTCTTTAAAAAAAAGTTCTTTATGTGGTTACTAAACCTTTTATATATAGGGTGAGTCACCACCGACGGGACGGAGTTTTAAAGCGAAACGGCATATATTTTGCAACTTCTGTTGCAGGTGGATTATGTAACTCAAAAATGGCTACATTTTATAAATATTTTCAAATATACAGGCCGCTCCAAAAAAAGAGTGACATATCAAAGTTATACTTTTTCTTATGGAACACTCTGTATTTCAACACATTTTTGAATTGTACGTAAAAAATAAGCCAGACTTTCATAAGGGTTCCCTATACCTAAATACTAAGTG
>JAFFZR010014816.1:6270-19661 GCA_018397195.1 Lethrus apterus | reverse complement strand
ACACATATAAAAACAAAAACACCATCTCTTATGGAATCAAACTTAATATATAAAATTAATTGTTGTAACTGTGAAGTCTCATATATTGGCCAGACTAAACAATATCTCAAACGGAGACTTCAAAATCACAAACAAGATTGTGCAACTGCACAATTAAAGAATAAAAAAACAGAATTTACAGCTCTGTGTACACATTTTTTAAATACACAACACACTTTTGATTTTAAAAACCCAATAATATTGGATAGACAAGTTAATTTAAAAAAACGTTTAACTCTAGAATCTATTTATATTAAAAAAACCTTATATAGTTGTAATATAAAAAACGATAGTTCTACTCTTTCAGTACTATACAATGGAATTTTAGATCCACTATAATATCAGAAAGTGCTATCAACTATGAATGTCCGATTTTATAAATGTTAATTTGTATTTAGTTACGAACAAACAAATCAATTTACAAATTACTGTTCCAATTCATTTTAGTCTGAAGATGCTTTACAATCAATAAAGCGAAACGTCACTGTTGTAACAATTGATTTTATTACATAATTGTCCAATTTCCGAAGAAAATATACATACGTCATTAACTATTATTGTGGACAAGAAAAAACAATTCTAACAATTAATATTTATGTTCGAAGATGGCGTTAATTAATAAATAATGGCGTACTAAAATAAAGATATAGACGGCGAAAAGCGAGAATTTCAAAATATTATTAATTAAACGTATTAGCTTTAGGCGCCTTTGGAGTTGCATTTAATTATTGGGAAGTTTGTCCTACATACGCTGTGACGACGAGTTGCGACAGATTACATCTCCGCTACAAATAAGGCTTGTTTTAATACCGTTCCAGTAACGTTATTAGATTGTATCTGCTTCGTTATAACGTTTCAAAACTTAATTTTGTCGTAAGTTCGTTATCGGGTGATTTTATTACGTGGTTCTATCATTTTGAACAATAACGTAAAAGTTAAAAGAATGAACGTCGATGCTGGAATGAATGTAAGTTTTTTCCAGACACAAAGGTATTCCGGATTCCAATCCAAGAAGTTCTAAAATATCACCAAAATCGATCCCTACACCTCTATAAATGATTTCATAAAAAAAAATCCAATGCAGTTAACTTGGTTGGTACACAAAAAATTGAAAAAAAATATAAAAAAATTCTTTTGTAATTAAATTTAAAAATGAAATATTTCGATGATTGCGTCGACATTTTTGATAATGTTTTAGTTGCAACGTGGACGAGATGAAAAGCATCTTTTAGTATTTTACCCACAGTTATATTCGAGTTTTCCATTTTCTTTGAAAATTAATTCATTTTTGTTTTTTAAACGGGTCGTCATATTTATTCCTCAATATTTGAAGACGATTCTGTATTCTCTTTTCGACAATGTGTTGAACGTCAGGTTTTTCTGTCGGAAAATAGATTTGTTTTTTCATGAATATACAGTGATGCAAAAAAGTATTGTTTTCAGAATTTCATGTCTGTATAGTGCTGGAGAAAAGTATCTGGAGCCGCACTGTTACCTTTAAATGGATGCAGGCGCGTTCTACGATTTAGACGTTTTAAGGAACAAGGATTGGATGGAATAAGGCGTTTTACGGTGTAGGCTTTAAGGCGTTTTACGGTGTAGGCTTTTTAAGGTTTAAGGCGTTTTAATATTTAGAAGTTTTAAGGATTTAGGCGTTTTAAGGATTTGGGCGTTTTAAAGATTTGGGCGTTTTAAGGATTTGGGCGTTTTAAGGATTTGGGCGTTTTAAGGATTTTGGCGTTTTAAGGACAAATGCGGGCTATGGATTAAGGACTAATGCGTTTTAAGGATTTAGTCGTTTTAAGGAACAAGACGTTTTACGGAAAAAGGCGTGCTACGAAACAAGACGTTTTACGGAAAAAGGCGATAAACGGATTAGGCGTATTACGGACTACTAGTGAAAATAACTGTGGAAAAATCTAAAAAAATTGTAGGATGCATTTAAAAGCAAAATGTAATGAAATTTACAAGGTAAATCAAAAAATAAATTTGGAGATTATGCATCTTTAAAAAAAAAATCAAAAAAACTACTATGTTCCATTTAATATCAAGCAGATTTTTTTCAAAATACTTTTCAACCTACGATGTTAGGTTGTGCTTCAACGTCCGGTAGAAAAAATCAAAACACATAACAATTTGTCTCACGAGCTCGACTTGTATTAATCGCTCACATGTAGACCAACGTTGGTTTCCGGGTTGTTGCCCGTCGTCAGTACGGCTATTGTGAGCGCCTAATGCTTGCCGGGTTTACGACACCCGTGTTGGCGCCGTGCATTAGTTATTTACATAACAATATTGTGAATAAGTGAAGATTTGTGGGACCTGCTCTTACGGGTGTGTCGTGAAATGTTGAGGAATTTTCAACCAACTTTACAAAATTTATTAATCGTAAATCAATTCAATGTTAAACATAAAAACTTTGCGACTTTGAAGCAAACGAAACATTCATCTCGATGGCTTCGAATTACAAAAGTATTAGTAAAAGCTTTATCGACGTTGTTCGACAATTTCGACCGTACGTACATGAAGACACATTGTAGTAAAAATGGCTTTCGTCTTGAAAACGCAAGTCGTTCAGTTCTTACTTCCTACCTCAATTTGCCCGAACAAACCTCAAAAAAGAGTAATAAACTTCTCGCCGTTGCCTTGCAATAAAATCGTAAAAGTCTTCGAGTTAAATAGCTTCATAGCTTAGCTTAGCTGAAAAAAAAATTACCCAATTAATTTAGAAAGTGAGTTTTAGAAAAATTCTTGCGATTAATCAATAAAAAGACGCCGTCAGATTATAACCAGAAAAATACTAATCCCGTTTAGATTAATACATCTTTCATTTTTTGTCACTATCGTATACCGTACATGCATAAAGCATAAAACGGCCACAATGCTATTTTATATCTGGTGTCGGAATAATTCATTTCTCCGTTCTATTTAAATATGACGGATTGCCCGAGAAGCATCCATCTATGAAGTCCGACCGTAATGTTACTATATAAATGTCTTTATACGTTACTTAAGAATACAGTCGATATATCATGAAGGGATTTCATCCGCGTTTTTATTAGGCTCGTAAAAATATTCGTATAAATAAATCACTGATAAAAAAATAAATCGTTCGTGAAATTGTCAAAATATCTGGGCAACACATCGAATACAGCCTGTTCATGGGAACATTCTACAATAGCTAACTTTTTCATTTAAAGAGATACAAACTTGGTTAAATAGACAAAGTTTAAGTACCTTGCAATGCGCATTTCGCGCAATAAATTATAAAAGAAAAGAACGTCGCGTTGCTAAGATACAAGCATAACGATTAATTTTTTAAATTGAACACCCTGTATATTTTTATATTTTTAAGTTGCTCTGGTTGCCTGATATAATTTATTATGAGACAATTTTTCTCCAGGATCGCTAGTTAATGAGTTAAAAAATAAAGTAATAAATAATAAAAATCAAAAAGCAAAAAAACTATTGTTATCCTCCTCTTACAACAAGTTGTTTTACAAATGTTTTTCGTCCTTCGAATTGCACCAATATGCCTTATGCATCCCAAATCAATAATAATAAAAGAAATGTATTATAAATTATTTATTTACCACTATTATAATTTTAATGAAATTTGCAAAATTATTTTCTCCAAAACTCTTTTAATAGCGGTTTTAGAGAGAAAGAGTCTTCTAATTAATTATAGCAGACAACCAGAGCAACTTAAAAATATAAAAATATACAAGGTGTTCAATTTAAAAAATTAATAGTTAAGCTTGTATCTTAACAACGCAAGTTCTTTTGTTTTATAATTGATTGCACAAAATGCGCATTGCAAGGTACTTAAACTTTGTCCATTTAACCAAGTTTGTATCTCTTTAAATAAAAAAGTTAGCTATTGTAGAATGTTCCCGTGAACAGGCTGTATATTATTAAAATTATGGAAACAAGATTTATGTTGTTTGTCACAATAGTGTGGCGCATGATAGGTCCTAATTATACTTGTTTCAAAATTGTCAATAATTTGCCCCATAATATAAGAAATTATAATGATGAATTTTTGAAATAATTTCAATAACAATCTTCTTTTATATTTTGTCGCGATGAATATGAAGAAATGAAACTGCAATACATTCAAACTCCCATATACGATATTATTTATGGAAGTATAAAATTCGAATAATATAAACCGGGTTAGTCGGAGCGTATATCCGCATCCGGACGCCAGAGACGGGTTGCACTAAGATGTCAACACTTCCTGTACAAGTCGATTGCAAATCCACGCTACCAGAATATCTGAAAGGGTTTCAATAATAAACGTAAACGTGCAAGTCGAATGCATCAACGTGCATGCATTTTCATCCGCGCCTAAACGCTTAAATGCAATTTAATCTCGAATAAAATTTGCATAAAATATTTCTTTTGCGACGTACGCGTCGGCGTTATATGAATTTTCAATATGGTCTTTATGAAACTTTTGATTAACTCGTTCAAGTAGTTGTGGGCGAAACCACCATTTTTGTTCGGACATCAAAACACTACATCATATCGCCGCGGGGCGCCACCGTCGCAAAGACCCCAACCGTCCGACTGTCGGGAAGATTCCGCCTTAAATATAATAATAAAATCTAACGCGACGGACGAAATAAATTTATTCGCTTCGAGTCGACGTAGTTTCAAATCTCTGTAATCGTAAACACAAAAGGCATCGCACAAAAACAATTAATTAAGCAAATAGCGACGCGAAACGCGCAACGCTTTTTATGTATTATTATATTTTTTATCGCATCGTGACTCGGATGCAGACATCAAAGCGAGCTGTAATATTATTGTTTTCGATCGTAAATGTGCGCCCCGAATGTGTGCCTGGCCATGTCGTTTCGCGCTTAGAAATGGCTTATGGTGATTTTTGTGAAACAAAATCGCGTCTGTGACAAAATAACTGTATAAAATATATAAAAAAAGGTTTCGAATAGATTTTGTATGATGTAATCTTAAAGATGGCGGGCGATAAGTTCAACTAAAAGATATCAACGAATTTCAAGATATTTTATAACCGTCCATTTTATTTTGATGTTACGTGTCAAATGATAAAGAAAGCGCATTCTCCAATAAGTTTCTTGTTTATTCATTTGATTTGTCTATAAGTTCTTTTCTTAGATTTTTTTAATGGGAATTCTACTACCAACAATATTTTTTGCTGAAGGCTTCATCATTTCCAGCTTAAACTTCACAAGAGTATTTTAAATTTCTACTTTGAATATTTTGTAAGTAAATACAATTTACCGAGAAAAGAAAAAATTATGGAGAAGGAATAGATAACTGGTAGGTTCAGATGAGGCAATGCGGTGACAGTCAAAAAATATTGGCTGCACCAAAAAGTGCGAAGTTTGCGGTAAAAGAAATGTCAAATGTGATAGTCAACTGTACAAATCAGCGATTGGACGAAGGGAGGAAAAAAAAGCGAAAAAAGCGAAAAAATAATCGATGGCATTATAAGGATTGTATTCTTCAATTAATTCTTTAGGTTTGATAATCTCTTTTTCCAAACTATGATCAGTTAGTGCCCACAGCCTTTTCCTTTCCCCACACCAATGCCCATTTCATTCTCTTCGCCCCTTTTCCGCCTCTTAAAACCACACAATACTCAACAGTTTTCTTCGTTTCAATAACAAGAAAGCAACAATAAGAATTAATTCGTAACCTACGATTTTTTAATTTTTTTTTTTAATTTTGCCTGATATTTTACAAAAGCTATTAAGAGTCAATTTTATAAATTTTTCTGTGCTCGAATAGTAACCTATGTTCTATTCCAGCTACCCTTTTGTAAGAGATATTTTTTTATGTAATATCTGTCACAATTTTTCCTGTGAAATGATTGATTCATAATTTTGTTATAGATTTGTTGTTACATTTTATTTAAAAATCAAACTCTATCGTGCATCCTGTGATTATTAATGATTTGATTTGAAGTTGCTATTACTTTTTATAATAATTGGTAGAGCGACTGATAATATTAACGAAAGAATTTAATTGTCACCACGTGTCATAGATCAAAAGTATAAAATTATGAATCAGCGTTTAGTAGCAAGAACACCGGTTAAATAAGCAATTATATCTTGAACCATGCACCCCACTTCATATTTATACATCCTAATAAAGGAAATAAAGACGAGGATTACTATTCTGTAGGGAGGTCGCTGATTTAAAAAGGGGGCTGAGATTCAATTAAGTACACAAATTAAACGTCAGCACCATACTCAGTGCTGATGTAGTGCAGTGCAATGTAAATGTTTGCATGTATTTGGAGCTGTTTAAAAGTTTACAACTTTGAGATGTGATGACTTTCACTTTTCAGATTAATAATTCTTAAAATAAAACGTATTTTCATACAACGTTTTCTTTACCCGCAGTAATCCGACATAAAAAACACGTCGAAAATGTTTTATTTTGAACGAAACTAAATTAAAATTTTTAAGTGCCCGTCGAGATTAAAGGGAAAGTTTCGATCTCGAAAACGTACGCGTTTTGCATCTTATGCATTGCAAAGAGGGTAAAATGCTATGTATCAATTTTGAAAGATTTAGGGGATCGCAATTCAAATTAGTGATTACGACTTTGTATAAAAATACTTTTTTTTTGGTTTTCGAGTGTTTTTTTTGTGGCACGTCTTTATTCATTTCGTTTGTCGCTTGTTTGTTCGCTTGGAGATAATGCATATTGGTCGTTATGCTCGACAGTTGACGGAAGACAAGGAAAAAATGTGACGGAGCTAAAACTTTAGGTCAACAACATCCGGCTGGTTGACGGAGTTTAACATAAATTTCGCGTTTCTCCCTAAACAAAACATTTGTTTGCAAAGTTGCATACCCACGCGACGGTTTAAGTTTGGAAGTCGACTTTGTTTACTACGTAGGGTGTCTTCTGGAACATTGAAAATAAATAATTTTCAAGTATGAATTAATGCAAATATTGGGTACATGCGGGATTTAGATTTGCATTGTAAAGGAATATTACAAGTAATAGACGTTCTGACTCCCTCCAATTGAAATTATCACCAATGTCATTGCATCAATAGCAAGTCAACAAAAGTTGAGTGATTAAAATTCGTCGAAACCCGTCTATACCTTTTCAACTTCAAATTGAGATTAATCATTTTCAAATTGAGAATAAACACATTCAAATTTGGACATAATAAATTGAAATCGGTTAAACACATTCAGATTGGGAATAAACACTTTCAAATTGAGACTAAACTCATTCAAATTGAGATTAAGCATTTTCAAAAATATGATGACGTCATTGTGCAAAAACAAATGACGTCATTCCAAAAAAATTAACGTCAGAAGACGGCATTTTAAAAACAAAAATTGACCTGTCCGAGCGATTTTCTTAAAAACATTATAAAACGCTTTTGTGAATTTTGTCCCAAACTTTATCACCACATTGTATTAACTACTCAATAAGACTTCTTGGACTATATATTTTTATAGATTAACCAGACTTAAAAATGCAAAATTGACTCAAACCTATACCGTATTTAATGTATTCAATTTGCAAATTCGACAAACTATATAATCTTATTTTGTATATAACATTTCGTATATCTTATTAATTTTGCACTATCATTTAATTAATAGTGGTGTAATATTTGACATTTGTACTAATACACTATTTCATCGTATTATTCGCAATGAAGACACATTTAATCACATGTGACGATAAATATTAAAAATACCGTATTTAATAACTTTAAACACTTATAAATCGCATTAAATAAACACAATTATTCACATGCATGTGGTGTCAAGACGTTTACTTTCGCATCCTATGTGTGTGATTTATATCGCATGCAATTACCAACAGTTTTCACTAATAGATATTGTGCAAGAGGTTGTTTATCGATGTTTAAAAATGTTAGAAGCTGGCCTTTCGTGGATGTAATTTCTTATGATTAAGTATTGTATGTAAAAACATTATAATTTGATTTAATTGGTTATTTGTTTAACTGTTTATACGAATAATTAACGATCAATTAGCCAATTAATATCATCAATATATTATGGTTATATTCTTGCAAATATGTAATTCAAGGCCAAATATAAAGGCTTAAATGTCTTTAATACAACGATCCAAATGGCTTAAAATAAGCATTGTAGTTTGTATAGAAATTTCAGAAAAATGTAAGCTTTAATATAATTTCAATAGGTAACACCAACCTGTCATACATCTAAAGTTAAAGGATTGACTTAATCTTTCATTCATGAAACTTTGCTAAACTCTAAATGCGAAAAAAGAACCACTGAAGAGCGGATTTTGTAATAAGCTGCCCAAACTTTTAATATGCACAAAGAAGAATTAGAAAATAAAAACCACCAAAGAACATTCAACGCAAAGCAAACAAGATAAGAGCAAATTTTATTATTTTTTATGCCTCGATTTTTGCATAAAAGAACCTGGACCTGATGTAATTCCTCTCCGCCATATTTAATAAGCCCTAAATTCATTCCATCCTTTCGGTAGATTTTCCATTTCTTATTTTACTAATTATGTATTTATTCTCTTCTATCGTTGGGTCAATTAACTGTTCCTCCCTCAGTTTCGTCTCTATTCGTGTATTCATTTCTGTTTCTTTTAATAAGTTATTCCGTCCATGTATGATGGACGGAACAACTTTAACTCCATCTGATCTACCGTTATACACTTTATTTTGTTTTGCTACTTTCGTATAGAACATTTTACTGTTTCTGTTACTACTTTCTTCCTCGATCTGTTTTATTTTATTATCTATCCAATTTCTTTCAGCTTTTCTAATTATTTTACATACACATTAGATCATTTAAAAATCAATAAATTCACATTTTCGACCGACTTGTTATATTTTATCCAATTTCTTACATTTACGCTAATTTTAAAATAGAGCATTTCGTTTTAAAGAAAACGGCGAGTACTGGGATTTTAATAAACATAAAAACTGTTTAACTTAACATTTCTATTAAATTTAATAATGGCATTTGGGACTCATACGTGCTTACCATGCAGTTCGAAGCGGCGCTGAATCACTAGCGAGGAACTAACAAAGGACACTGTGCTTTTAACTTTTCTCTCGAGAATGACTCAACCCCGCTCTGAGTTTGCAATTAGTTCTGTAATGGATTCGAAATTTTCACCATATTTTTCAAGCCGAGGATCTTTATTTCATAAATTTTCAATGACATTTTTTAAACAAACTTACTTCAAATTTAAACTAATTTCTGCTACACACACTCATATCACTCTATATCATATAAAATGGGCAAATATGTCTATCCTTTATTTACATTTACGAACATATTAATATAATCGACTTACAAATTGATTATGCAGTAAAGTCCTTTCACGCTTTGCCAACCCAACTAAAAACACCAACAAACATAAAATTTGCATACATTTATATATAGACATATCGTAAACAAGGCATACTGGTCGTTTTTCAAAGCTAATGGTGTCTAATTGAACACGAAATCCTAAAACAAATCACTTCAAACTTAACGAGTCCCTATTTTTATTGTGCGTAATAAAACGAGATCTGGTCATGGAAATTAAATATCCAAATTAGCAACACATATGCGAAAACTATAAATCGTTGCAATAAAATCACCTAGTGCATAAGCGGACCCATGTGTGAATATATTTATAGCGGGATCGTTACTCCTGATGCGTGATGTTAGTTCAAAACGAAGTGCTACATTTAAATATGAATGGAACATAAATTGAACATAAATTATTAGCAACTGAAATAATACGCTCTCGTAATTGATATACGTATATATACATAAGTTACAGAGGTTCAAACGTGAAAATATAATAATATTTTATTCATATTAAATAAAAAATAAGTTTTTAGAATTTCCCTGAAGATGTTTTGTACATATTTGGTGAAAATTGAATTTTTAAAGATGCATTGACACCGTTAACATAAAAGTCAAACGCATAAACGTATAGTTGTTAAATTGATGATTAAAATATCCCCGTCCCTTTTTGTATCGCGTTTATAAAACAAGCCGAATCAGATAATTAAGTGGTACCATTAAGAAATCTGGATTAGACCTGTTGGTGTTAATGTAACCATAACTTTACAGATTTTGTTGTCAATGTTGTATTTGTTTTTCCAGCAAAAATCGTATTACGAAGCGGTTTCATTTGTCATTATCACTATCAGTATCACCTATATCGGATGAGTCACGTAACATACGGCCATGAAATTCTATAATTTTGTAAAATTTATTCAAATCCTTGTACCTAACGATTTCAGAATAAAAAGTTTGTGATATACTTTTGTCCTGATGTTACCGTACCGCGTACACATATAGAAAAAAGTATTCGCATCTACAGTGCGCGTCCGTACCGCGTACACATATAGAAATGACGCGCATCTACAGTGCGCGTCAAAAGTAACGCATAAATTCATTTATAGCTAACATCGAGGTTTTACAGAAAAATCCTTCAAGGGGTACAGCGATTTTGTAAAAAAGTCATTATGTGACAGTAGATAGGCTATGGGCGTTCTGGGCCAAAAACACGGGTTATTTCTTATGGAGGTCCCAAATTACATTTTGGAACTATATTTGGGGTGTTTTAATACCTAGTGCTTTTTTTGTCACTAACATAGCCCTTGTGAATCCATGCCAACCTAAGCCAGCTTTTACGAATTTTGCTAATCCTTCCCAACCTAAGCCAGCCTTTGTGAATCCTTACCAACCCAAGACAATAAATTGCCACTGAGCATCCACGAACCTAACCTAACCTGCTAGGTTCATGTTCGAACCTAACTCGATATCAATATCTAATCGGCTCTGTTCGGATTACATCGGCTTCCGAACGGCTTCTCAACGGGTCCTGTTAAATTTGAACGGCCTAAGAACGGCTTNGCTTTTAACGGCTTTTGAACAGCTCCTGTACAGAAGCTGTTAAAAGCTGTACAGCTTCATATATTTCTTTTCCGGTAATGTTAAAGGGCTTTTAACGGCTTTTAACAGCTTTTGAACAGCTCCTGTACAGAAGCCGTTCTTAGGCCGTTCAAATTTAACAGGACCCGTTCGGAAGCCGATGTAATCCGAACAGAGCCGATTAGATATTGATATCGAGTTAGGTTCGAACATGAACCTAGCAGGTTAGGTTAGGTTCGTGGATGCTCAGTGGCAATTTATTGTCTTGGGTTGGTAAGGATTCACAAAGACTGGCTTAGGTTGGGAAGGATTAGCAAAATTCGTAAAAGCTGGCTTAGGTTGGCATGGATTCGCAAGGGCTATGTTAGTGACAAAAAAAGCACTAGGTATTAAAAAACCCCAAATCTAGTTCCAAAATGTAATTTGGGACCTCCATAAGAAATAACCCGTGTTTTTGGCTCAGAACGCCCATAGCCTATCTACTTGTGACGGTAAAAATTTTCTTTTGCGACTTCATTTTCATGGCCTAATGGGTTTCACTTTTTTTTCAAAATGACAACCCCCCTTTTTTATGACATTTTTCGGTAGATCAAATAGTTCTCTTTTTGACAACATAACATGTAGGGGTTTTATAACAAAATTTAAAAAATATTTGCCCCCATCATAATAAATCATAGGTGTTCGAAATGGCCACCGTTCATCTCTTGGAAGTATGCTAGACGATAGACAAATTCTTGTCGGACATACTGCAGGACAGCAGGTGTTATTGCCCTAATTTCTCTTATAATACGCTCTTTTAGATCATCTAAATTTTGAGGACGATTTCGATGCACTTTGCTCTTTAAATATCCCCACAAAAAGTAGTCTAACGGTGTGAGATATGGTGACCTAGGGGGCTATTCTTTAACTCCCCGTCTACCAATCCATCTGTTTGGAAAAATTTGATGTAGGAATGCCCGTACATTAGCAGTATAATGCGGGGGAGCCCCTTCTTGTTGAAACCAAATCTCATTATTTGGTAAACCTGGTTCCAAGTTATTAGGGAATAATTCGATTAAAGTGGGAAGGAGAGTGTTTCGAAGAAATAAGAGATTACCATCGAAGAAATAAGGCCCAATATGTGATCACCAATAATTCCTGCCCATACATTAAGTTTGTGCGGGTGTTGAGAATGGCCTTCTTGCATCCAGTGTGGATTATTTCTTGCCCAGTAACAACAGTTTTGTCTATTAACTGTTCCGTTGAGATAAAATGCAGCCTCATCTGAGAATAAAAGTTTTTCTACGAATTTTGGATGTTCCTGGCAAATGTTCATATTTTCGAAAAATTCCGTCCGGCGATCAGGATCGTCCTCTGACAATTCTTGAACCAACTGAATCTTGTAAGGATGATACTTTCACGTCTTAAAAGTATTAGGACAGATGATTGATTAATATCATAATTCAGGCCAAGCTCGTTAGATGAAAAATGAGGATTATCCTCCAGTTCCAACAGGATCGACAAGCTTATTTCGTCATCAGCAACTTTTCTCCGCCCAGATTTTGGTGCACCTTTCACAGATCCCGTCTCCATAAACTTTTTTTCAGTTCTGCTCACAGTCGATTGTGTTATCGGGGACCGTTCGGGATGCTCTTGATTAAAAAGAGCACAAACTTGTTGCTAGGTTCTTACACGATCTCCGTACCCAATCATCATCAAAATTTCGATACGTTCTGTTTCGCTCAAACGCATGATGATTTGATATGAATTTAAACTTTTCATCAAATGACAAGTAAATCTGTCTAGGTGACAGGCGAGAACATGGTTGTTTGTTTCAATTTTTTTTTATGACATGATGGGGGCAAATATTTTTTAAATTTTGTTATAAAACCCCTACAACATGTTATGTTGTCAAAAAGAGAGCTTTTTGATCTACCCGAAAATGTCATAAAAAAAGGGGGGGGGGGTTAAAAAAGCGAAACCCAGTAGGCCATGAAAATGAAGTCGCAAAAGAAAATTTTTACCTTCACATAATGACTTTTTTACAAAATCGCTAAGGATTCTTCTGTAAAACCTCTATGTTAGCTATAAATGATTTTATGCGTTACTTTTGACGCGCACTGTATATTTGTCTGCATGATAAGTATAAAAAGTAACTGTATTTTATTTTATTAATTTTTAAAGCAAGTTTACTCTAAAAACTAGACTATAGGAAGTGTTGATTTTGCGGTAACGAAAAAGGTAAATGCGAACACTGGCTGGAGGACTGCAATAAACTGGGTTGGAATGAAGTACGGAAGAGGAAAGGGAGGAGCGCAACCATGAGGGAAGGGAAAGTAAGACTGCCTCAGAAATTAAGGAAAAGTTGAGAAGAATAAGACACGAACAAAATTAATTTTGATTTTGATATTTTGTTGTTTTGTTACATTTTGTTCTATTGTTTAACAAATTTAACAAATTTAA
>JAFFZR010014815.1:0-10543 GCA_018397195.1 Lethrus apterus | reverse complement strand
ATGTATCTTTCAAATTAAAAATAAAATATTTACTACTACATGATAGAATAAGGTAGCAAATAACAACAAGCAAATAGAAAAGCCCTCAATACCGATAGCCTGAGATAGGAAGCAACTTCCAAATCCCAGATGTGAGGACGGAGGGATGAAAACCGGACGGAATATATAATTATTATTATTTTCATTTTGTCCATATTCTATTCATATATTGTATATATATATATATATTATTGTACATTGTATCTGTTTATACATATATGATAAAATAAAATTTTACTTAAAAAAAAAAAAACATTCCAGTTCACTATAAGTTTTCATAATAGAAACGGTAGAAGAATCAATATGAAAAGATAGGAGTGCACAATAAAGCTTTTAAGACTAGTGTTATAATAAATCATAATCGACAAATTTCTTTCTTGTTTGCAGTCGACGAAGACCCCAGAGTATATGCTCAGAAGATGGAAAGCCACGAACACGCGGGAATGGAAGTTTTAGGTCTGCCGGCAGTGGCTGCGCCAAGCTGAAAAGAACCAACGCTTGTCGGCAAAAGTCGAGAGACGTCATTCCATTTACCGCAGAGCATATTCGCAACAATCAAACGGTAAGTGATTTATACTTCACCCTCGGGTCCATTTCAATATTTTTTATGATTTATTCGTCGCTCGTGGAAGTGCGTTTTTCGGCTGTTATTTCTCGACAAACGTTATTTCAAAATTAATTAAGTTCTAAAGCAATTCGAATGATATGTAAATAAGTTGATGTTGGTATATTCGTACAATTAGACCCTATTAATAAAAATAATTTTTATTGGAAAATAAGTATTTTCTGGAGCGAATAAAATTTATTATTATTCTGTTTTTAAGTTGATCGTTTTTTTCAATTTGCAATTTGTGATACTGTCCTTTTGTTATTGGACAAAAAACTACCTATTAGAGGTATCGAAAAACACATTAATTAATTCTAGCATATCATCAAAAGTAGAACAACCAACATAATTCAAGTTTTTGATCTTATCTTAAGTGATTACTGAATTTTTATTTGACTATAAGGGGTTTCGATACAAGCAAATTTTTTTGTAAACAATAAGTTTTTCTCCAAAAACTCATATTAAAAAAGTTTTCCCTATAGGAAACCTCATCCTCATCACTTTACGCACTGTATAATACAGAGTGGCCAACCGAAAACGAAACAGTCGTGTTTTCAGGTATTTATACGCTTAAAAAACCGCTCAAACAGGTCAATTTTCTTTCGAAAGAGCACAATTGATTTAGCTATTTGCAGTCACCTAGTTGAAACCCTAAAAGAGGGGCGAAGTTCAGCCTAAAATTTTTAAATGTCAAGTGGTATTTATAAACCTATCACTTGATAGCCCAATCAATGGACTTTACAGAAGTGTTTGAATTTTTGAATTCTGATCATTACTTCCAGAGTTAGTGAGCTCTGAATATTCAAACTTTCTTAATTGTTTTATCACCTTGGTTACTTAAAAAATACTGGAACAAGTGATTTTTTTTTGCAAGGACACATGTTTTAGCTACTGCCGTTAACATAGTTCCAACTCCGAAATTGGGGTGCCTCAAAATTTGAAATAACAAGGGGTATCTACTCGGTTTGAAGCTCGCTTTTTGTTAGTTACAGACCCGTTTGAATATTCAGAGCTCAATAACTCAATAATTCAAACACATCGATTAGGCTTTCAAATAATAGCTTTATAAATACCACTAGCCATTTAAAAATTTTATGGTGAACTTCACCCACCTTTTAGGATTGCAACTAAGTGATTGCAAATAGCTAAACATTTTATCCCCCTTCCAAAGAAAATTGAGTGTTTTTTTTTAACGTTCTAAGTACCTGAAAGCACGTCTGTTTGTTTCTTTGAGAATGTTAAACATATTTTGTTATAATTTGATTTAACGCTTTTTAGAGACGAAATCAATAATTCAAAATAATCAAATAATTATTCGTTAAGTAGATAAGGGTGTATCACAAAAGAAAAGAAAATCACTTTGACCTAGCGTTTTACTTTCACTGCGTCTGCATATGAAAACTTAGAACATGCGACTCGAATATTTCACCGAATGTTTATATGTTTTCGTAATCGCAAGTGTCGCTCACGCAGATCTTACAGTAGGAATGACGAGAAAGCGTATGCTCTGTCTGATTAATGAATTGTATTGTCTTTATTGATGGGGAGTTTTATATTTTTGTTATTTTTTATTACACATTTTCGAATAATTGAAACCACAGGCCACAATAAACTGGTTACAATTTGATTTTTATTTAAATTATAACTTTTACTTATGCCAAAAAAGACATTTACGCAAACTGTGACAGCAAACAAGAACTGCAGATAACAAAAAGAAATTGATTTCAGCTGTAAAAGAATCAGAAGAAATGATGCATGAAGGACAAAATTCAGAATTACAAGAATACATTGCGCGTCCGACACCGACTAACGCCACAGATTATTCGCTGTGGAAAGCGACGAGAAAGCTAAAAAATGTTACCAACTTAATAATAAGTGGGGAAGAACAGATGAAGAATATGTAAGAATAATGAAGGCTAATGTGTTCTACAAACACCTACAAAAACTATTTGAGCCTTTTCATTCACTTATCCCAGACCTTTGGTAAGGGTCTGCAGATCACATTAAAAATGCTCCTCTCATACTAACACTTCTGTTCTGCCCTGCTAAGCGAAAGTACAGTATGTGCAAAACAGCCATTTTGAGATGTGCGACTTTTTAAATGTGACTTTGGCCAAGAGACTTTATAGTTTTAGTGAAACACGTGTTTCTTAAGTAGGTAACTTTAACATTTTGAATTCTCTACAATAGTCATTTTTCAAATATAACGCTAATATCATTTTGGCCATTTTTCCACATACTGCACTTTCGCTTAGCAGGGCAGTGTTACTGTTCTGCTATCTGCCAGACAAACAAGGCAGCAAATATACCGAACTAGAACATATAAAATCAGTTGTTCCACAAGGAAATGTCCTAGGTGCCACTCTGTATCTCCTTTATACCGCAGATCTATCCGCGACCAAATCTACCACTGTTACGACATTTGCCGACGGCACAGCGGTACTAGCATCACTAGCAAGACATGAGCGTCACAACCTTGAGATGACCCAGTACTGATTGAAAAAATGGTGCATAGGAGTCAATAAATCAAAGTCAACGCATGTAACATTCACTTTGCGTAGAGAGACCTGTCCACCAGTGAAGATTAACAGCTGTCACATTTTTCTAGCCGTGAATGCCAAATATCTCGGTATACACCCGATTAACGTGGCAAAAACAAATATTACTAAACGCAAAATTACAGCTCGGTGGTCTAGTGGTAAGAAGGCCGGACTCTCAGTGTGAGAGTCGAGGGTTCGAGTCCCGCCTAGGTAGGAATTTTTCTCCTGGCGTGTCCGGTATCCTCCCGAGTCAGCTTTCGCTGTTGGCATAATTAACATCTCTTACGGCGAGGAGATGACAGTAACAAAGCCATGGAACACTTTACACACACAAAAATACACATAAAAAGGTGCTCCTGCAATTCTCGATAAGCGAGAGCTTGAGAAGCGTTCGGGTAGCACCGCACACTCACAAACAAAAAAAAAAACAGCTCGGTCTAAAAGTTAGTCAGATGGATCATTGGCCGCAAATCAAAGCTCTCTCTAGACAACAAGTTACTACTTTATAAAAATATTCTGAAAGCCATTTGGACTTAGACGGAATTCAACTGTGGGGTACTGCTAGTAATTCCAATATAGCCATACTCCAGATGTTCCAAAATAAGACTCCACGCGTTATTGTTGATGCTCCCTATTATGTCACCAATGACGTCAGCCAATGACATCCCATTGCTCTCCATTAAAGTCCTACATCAATTTAGTCTGAAGTGTCAGTGCACCCAAATGCATTGACCAACAAGCTAAATGTGCATGAACAGTCAAGTGTGAAAACTGAAACGCATTCAATCTTCAATCTAACATTATAGTATCGTATAGTATATCGTGTGGTTTATATTAGTTTAGTCTAACTTAGTTCAAATTGTCAGAACATAAAAACTTTTATTAAGTTTAACTCTTGGCTCAATGGAAAAATTCTCTATCAAATGCTTACTGCTCTACTCATAGAAGTTAAAAAAAATTATAACTGATTTTTGTATCACTTTATGGCCATTTTTCCCTTTCGTTTTTTTTTTTTCATAGATAAGATATATTATTGTTTAATTAACTTACTTGAGTAAATGACATGCTTCATTTTTGTTAAATATGTGCTATTATAAGCGACAAAATATTGTATTTATTATTATTATTATTTGTCATTTTTATTAAAAAATATATTTTCAGCAATTGTTTAAACATTACTGTTTAATACCGGTTATAGGTATATATACAGTGTGTCCACGGATTTGGTGCACAAGGGGAAAAACTTTTTTATTCTTCATTTTATGTAAAAAAGTTATACTGTATAAAATTTTTTGCTTGCCTTTAAACCATTATAAATCATATTGAAATGCAGTGATTATCCTCGGTATTCTTATAAATGTTGAAAGAAATTTATGTAAGTTCATATTATTGTTGATAATCACATTGCCATGAAATGCTGTTGACATTTAATTAATAAGTGAGATTGATATAAGAACATTTAGAAACGTTTACAGAGAATTTAACTTTTCGACTCTATATCTAAATTCTGTGTAAACGTTCCTAAATGTTTTTATATCAATCTCACTTATTAATTAAATGTCAACAGCATTTCATGGCAATGCGATTATCAACAATAATATGAACTTAACATAAATTTCTTTCAACATTTATAAGAATACCGAGGATAATCACTGCATTTCAATATGATTTATAATGGTTTTAAGGCAAGCAAAAAATTTTATACAGTATAACTTTTTTACATAAAATGAAGAATAAAAAAGTTTTTCCCCTTGTGAACCAAATCCGTGGACACACTGTATATAGGTAGAGCAAAAATGGAATCATTTATAATCATAAAAGTCACGTAAAATATCATCCGCTCAACTCCAACAATTTGTTATCTTCTAAAATTTCAAAACTTAAGCACCCTGTATACTATATCAAATTAAAAAAAATATTGAAATTAGCAAAGAAGTGAAAATCAATTTACAGTCATTTAACAAAATCGAACTATCAGAAGTGTTATAATAGAGTTTGTCAATCTGTGAATTGCTTGGTCTCGCGATTTCAAATTACAAGATCGATATGTTATTCGGGCTGGAAAATTGAAGCTAAATGAATTGTAGCTGCGAATAGTTTTATATACTACACACAGAACGTACTACAAGATATTTGATCGACAAGAGAAATGTATTTTCGTAAAATCTATTTATTTTTTTGAAGCAAGAAAGTCATAATTTGGAGAATACGCAGGGTGTTCAAATATACGTATACTTAGATTAAACTTTTTTCTTGAATTAAAACTTCCTTTCTGTGTATATGATCTGCTTCCCAGAAACTGTACGGAAAAGTGAAATTATATGGCATCACTTTTAAGTCTATACAGTGCGAGGTTAAAGTAAGGAATAAAATTCGTTAAATTTTTATCCCTAATTGTTGGCAATTTTTTTCGGACAGGTCAATTTTTATTTTGGAATCCCCATCTTTTGGCATAAATTATACCTTTCTATCCCAACCAGTGGCGGCAACTCGAAAAATTTAAATGGCAGCAAATGCTACATTTTCGGAAAGATCGTTTCATCCTCTATCTAGCAGTTAAATAATTTTTTAAATCGGTCAGTTAAAACAAGAAAAAACAGGATATCATTTTTCAATTTTTAAATATTCACATCACTGATATCTGACTTATTCCGTTGTCCAGAAGTAATTCTCGGGATGTTCGATGTGGATTTTCTTGTAGGGCGAGTAGCGTATCAAGGGGGATCTTCGGGCGTCCAGTCCTGGACCGATCCCTATTATTCCCTTCTTCCCAGAACTTGGTTTCTATTTTGCTAACTGCTGATTGCGTGATATTTTTATCAGGAACGGCATTTATCACCACAACCGAGCATAATTACGATTTTAACCCTTTCTTTTTCAGTTAAACTTTCCAATTTCTTTTTCACTTAGAACTTAATAAATCAAACGCAATAAGGCAGTTCGTTCAAAATTTGACTCACCAAACTGATTAAGCACAATACAACTAAGTGACAGACGACAGAAATTGTGATAAACAAAAGCAAAAACGTCCCACCGAAAAAAGTCAAGAGATTATTAGTCATGGAATATTGAAAACTAATTTTTTCTTGTTTTAATCCACCGATTTAAAAAATTGTTTCACTGCTAGATAGAGGATGAAACGATCTTCCTGAAAATGTAACATCTGACCGCCGTTGCCATTTTTCGAGGTGCCCCCCACTGCCACTGGTTGGGATAGAAAGATATAATTTATGCCAAAAGATGGGGATTTAAAAATAAAAATTGACCTGTCCGAGAAAAATTGCCAACAAGTAAGAATAAAAATTTCAGGAATTTTATTCCTTACTTTATACTCGCACTGTATATGTTTGGCTATAGCCCAAAAATATTCTCAGTTTCTTCATATGTACGTAATCAATTGACGTAAGATATGGAGCTTCCATGGAATTTGATTTCTTTCATTATAAAATGCCTTTATGGGTATATGTATTTTTTTATTACAAATTATATGCCATTATTATGCTGGGAAAACTTATTTCATATCACAAGCTGCGAATCATTTTTCTCTCATTTTCTATTTAATCTAATTATATCTTTGGCGCCTACTACTACTATTTAAACTCCTACACATGTTGTTTCGCTGGTAAAATCGTGTATTTGTGATTACATGGAATTTGATGCAATTCATTGATTGTACACGTATTTGAAATTGTGTATGCGCCAACCGTCCAATCTTTAGAAATACATGTGCAAAATATTTGTTGTTATTGCAGTATCGTGAATGACATTTCAAAAGTATATAGTATTTACTGTACAACAATTAAACAAACATATCCAGTGTCACAGTTTTATTATTACATAGTTCATGCAGAATTGAATAAACTTTGAAATAATTTTTCGTCCTGATTATGTCACTTGCGAACGAAATATCGGCATCACACGTCGAATTTGATGCGGTTTTAGTTCTGTTATGTATAACATATACAGTGTGTCCCAGATCGACTGGAATTGCTAACTTCCTTATCATTGAAGATGGAGATGTGGTTAAATAGGTAATGTTTTGCAGTTTTATATGCTGATTTAAAATCTGGTTGAAAAAGTTCAAAATCTCGAACCCGTCAGAAGATATTTAAAAATAACTAAAAACGCCCCTTTTATGTCTAGTATCTTCGTAAGTATAAGAGATACGAAAAAAAGTTTCATATGAAAGTCATTGTTTTCGATTAGACCAATTTAAATTTGGTGTCGAACAAAAATTCAAGATTGCTGCTTTTGAGGTAAGCGTATCAACTCCCTTAAGTTTAATGGGCGCCATATTGGATTTTTAAGTTACTATCTCAGTCATCGTTCAGTAGTATTATATTTAAAAAAAAAATGGTTTGCATTTTATCGTGGTTATATTTCCCTTATTACTGAGTTTTGGAAAAAAGTGTATATATAAAAAGTTACCATTATTTTTGAACGTACTGTCAGCTCAGGTACAACATTTTGGACCAACTTGTATTTAAAACTCAGTGTAATATTTACCGCTAGCAAAGTTTCGGAATAAAATCCTTTCCTTGGTCTATCAAATTAAAAACGTTGAAATGACGATCAAACTTGAAATTAATTTAATAGATGAGAAAATTAAGTTTGAAATTCAATTAGACCTGTCTTGTCGGTAGTTTAGAAATAAACGCAGATTCTGTTGATACTTTTAAACGATGTAATTCATAATTAATTGATTAAAAAATAATTTTTTTCATGTTATAACTTACAATTAGTTATATTTTACGAACGAGGCAGTTGATATAACAAAGTGTAAATTGTTTTATTTTATTTTGTGATTATAGTATATTACGAGTACATTGTAGTTGATAGCGTCAATCCTTTAATAATTAACGATCGGAAGTTAATTTAATGGAAAATAAATAATAAATTATTTGAATGCCGATGCTAAAAATTGATTTATTAGAACATACATTACAACATACATTTTTTGACTGGTGTGATCGTTACGGAAATAACTTTATAAATTTAATGCTGACATAACCTAATCGATAAGTTAAAGAAGTTACCATAAAATGTGTATAATAAAATGAGACGCCTAAATGTCGTCTTATTTATAATTTCTTCCAAGAAGTTTTTCGTTAAATTTAAACCATTCGAAACAATTATTTTGCAATTATTCATAATTTGATAAATTTTGTAGCATCAATTTATTATCTTGTTCTACTAATTATATTTTAATGAATACCTTTTATATGTAAGATTAATTTATCATCAATTTATCAAAATTGCATTATTTTATAAAGATTAATGTAAAACGAAAAATAAATAAATTATAACGTCGAGAACAAAATAGTCGAAAGAAAATAAAAAAATATACAGTCTGTTTGATTTTATGTGTCACAGCAAATATCTTCTCCTATTGTATGAATTAATAAAAAATGTTATATATGAAAGTTATTAGACTATTTATTCTTAATAATGTGTAGAAATCAGAAAAACAATTGAACATCAAATAATTCAGGTAAACCAAATAAATTTAACATTTTTAACGGAACGTACCCAGTATTATTACATATTCTGAAAGTACATGAGTTTATCTTCACAACGTACATCACATGTTATACTACGTTGAAAACGTAGAGAGTGTAAACAATGTGTTCCTTAAACACGTTGAGTGCCGGTGACGTACACGTTGGCCTTTCATAAAAAAAACAAAACATTTGCATTTGTACTTACAATGTTTTCTTCTTTTATGACAGGGCAACGTGTGTGGCGCCGGCACTCAGCGTGTTTAAGGAACACATTATTTACACTGTCTACGTTTTCAACGCGCTTAGTTATTTATTCTATTACGCCGTTATTTAATAAAATAAGTAGAACATGTGATATACCGTTGCAAAGATAAATTCGTGTAGTTTCAGAATATGTAATAATACTGGGTACCTTCCATTTAAAATGTTTAATTTCTTTGCTTTAAGTGGATTATTTGATGTTCAATTGTTTTTTTCTGATTTTAGCACATTATTAAGAATAAATAATCTAATAACTTTCATATATAACATTTTTTACTAATTCATACATCAACAGAGATATTTACTGTGACACATAAAATCAAACAGACTGTATATTCGGTCCTTACACTTAAGTTCAAAAAATCGTACAACTGTTTATACTAATTAAGTGCAGAATTGTTTTGTTAAGTTTCAAATACCATATCATAGGTTCAGGTGTGACAGTGAAGAAGAGAAGGGGAACAGGTATTGGATGCAAAAAGAAGTGAGAAATGGTAGTATATGTGGAGAGGCAGAAGATGGGAGCATTGGAGCAGCGACTGCAAATGGTTGACGTGGACGGAAGATGAAAGAAGGAAAACAATAGTATGGAAGAGATGCTTGAATGAGAAGGGGGGGGGGGATTAATGAGTGGGATATTGGAAGTAAAGAAGAGGGAAAAATAAATAAGTGTTATATTTATCCTTTAAATGTTGCAGCGGATGCAGAAACGGTCAACAGCATCAATTTCATCAAACCTATATACGTTGATCATTAAATATTCATAAAAGGGTATTGTTTATTATACTAATACGGGGAATTTTTTAATTACTAAAATATGGTAAAATTCGATTTGACACATGTCACGTGACCACTAGTATGGCGGGTAATTACAAAAAAAAATAATTATGTATATAAATGCAAATGCACTGTTTAGCGCAGCAATTTAAATTCACGATATTTCCTCGTAAGGACCGTTTCGGAAGCGATCCTTAAGTCCAAGTATAAGTCGAGCTTTATTTGAATATTATTGTTTGTTACTGTACTGTTCTTCTCGTAAATACATTACGGAATAGTGCATGGTCAATATGTGTAGAACTATGTTTGTTGATTGTTTGCAGTGCATATATAACGGTATATAAATTGATTGGTAAATTCTAATTTGAAATTTAATCTAATCACACAATGAATGCAAACACTCGTGAAAGAAAATTGCCATTACGGGACCCCGCGTTCAACGAGGCTTGTTGGACACCTAAATTTATTTTTGTCACTATATCGATTTGGTGATATGTGTTAAATTATTTGCTTTAATCTGATTCGTTCATTCGATTGATTTAATTGTGTTTTCGACTGAATACGTATTTGTTTAATATTAATTGTGTTGGTTAATTAATTTTTGTTATACAGGGAGGTGCATAAAAAACGGACAGAACTGTAGTATCGTTATTAGTCATCCGATTTCCAAAATTCAAAAACCGCATTGAATTGTTCAAAGCCCGCTATAAACTGGCAGTAAATAATATGTTTTATTTTGAAGCGCCTCTGAACAACGATTGTCAACTTTTTTTTTTAAATGGCAACATTTCTTTTTTTTCTTTTTTTCGAATTCAACT